>JAUKPT010004881.1:0-10808 GCA_032273505.1 Nanomia bijuga
TAAGTCGGTTTAGCTTATCTGTAGTCATTTATAGTGCCTCGGGTCACTTTGACCCCCCCCAGTCGTAGTAGGGTTAATCAAGAACACAAATTTTGGAAAAGTTAGTTGCAGAGCATGAAAAGAGAAAAGCATGTGTGTATGAAGTGAAAAATAGAGATCATCTTTACCATTCGCTTCATCATCACCAGATACGGACCCAGAGTTGCACTTATAAAACAAACTGACAGTAAACGGAATATCCATAGACCACAATCAATAGCGTACAACAAATGACCTAATTGTTTGAGATGAGGATTGTGGATGCACAACCGAGTTCCGAGTGCTACGAAGTACAATATAATCACAAATGCATCGTATATGTTGAGATGACTGGAAGCCCATTCACGAATTCTTGCTCTAAATGTAGGTGCATCAACTTGGATTATCTAAAAAAGATATGTAGCAACAACATCACATTATTTAGAACAAATGCTTCTTCAAAAAAGCAAATACAATTGATTGTTGAATTTTGAGTATGTAAACCATTTTCTGATTTAGTTATCAAATTCCTCATTCTACATTTATTTTTCACTGAGTGAACCCCTTACGTTGACCTAGTTCACTCCCCTAAGTTTTACAAATTACTAAGAATAAAAACTTAAAAACCAAAAATAGGTATAACGCATTGAGCCATTCTTAGAAAATCCAACTATCGGTGGTAACCTGTGAAATGGTTTATTACCTGATATATTTCAGCTACCAGGAATGCAAACACCGTTGCGATAAGAATCCATTCTTCAACTGTTGGAAAAGGACTCGTTTTTCGTTGCATGGCAACATAAGAGAACAATATCAGAAAACCGATGTAGCCAATCTATATAAAGAGGTTTTAACTACAGAAACAACCAATCTTTGATAAACTTTTTTCAAGTTAAGAATATACACAACAAAGCAAATTCAAAGATAAAGGGAAAGAAATATAAGATGATGAGGTTGAGTGGGAGAAAAGAGTCTGTTCATTTTAATGAGCATTTATATCTTGTTTTTCAATTTGGAACTTATTTCTATTGATTTCTGGCACAAGGGAAGACATATAGATCAATCGCAAGCCAATGAATCAACTTTGAAGAGCAATTGAATGCAATTAATTTCCTACTTACCACATGTGCGACGAATGTGACGACTGGTGTTCTCCAATAAAACTCGACCAGCTTACTATACATTGATAACTGAGTACCTTCACCTCTCTCAATCATGGCATCTCTTTCTACCAACGTCATTCGTCTAAATGAACCGCAATGTTGGTTAATTCCACATTATTTTAGATGTACTGGGCTTTGTATAATATAACCACGTAAGGGTTCAAGCATACCAGGCTTTTAATCTTAACATTTCAAAAATTGATTCCAACTAAACTGAGAAAAGGTATTAAATAAAACTATTGAAAGTAATCACATTTGCGTTTATAACTTTACTTTTTATTGTAAAGGAAATTTTTAGGTTCATGTTATGCTCAACCCTAAACGACTGGACTTGTTGTAACAAGTTTTAGCTCATATGAAATTAAGGTTTTAGAGAGGGAGGCAGAATACACTTTCTCAGTATTATAGCTCTAAAAAATGTTTGTACAATTTTAGCCTAGTATGCTTTGCAAACGTTATGCTTATAAGAAGAGTGTAATGCTTCATCTTTCTGTTATACTATGAAAATAAAAACCTTCGTGTAACGTACCTTGGACCCCGTTTTCGTGTATTTGTTTTTTCATACTTACACTTACTATCGCTTACACTGTCTGAAGACCATCTTCTGGTATTGACTCGTTTCCTGCCTTGCCATTGCAACCAAGTATAATACATTTGTGTCTCTTCATTTTCACTTATATCAATTTCATTTATATCAAGCTTGCTTATTTTCATTTTCATGTTTTTATATTTTACGATCAACAGTACTAAATATTGAATTTTCGTGACAAGATATTTATGAACATAACAAGGAAAAACATTATTGGCACAAAAGCCAAATACCTTTATCTGCTATAGTTCAAATAATTATGAAATAATTGTTCCATTTTGAGATATAGTACGCTACTACGTACGGTAATTAGATATACAAATTGAAACAAAGAATGAAAGTGGGTTTCATTTGTCTTGTCACCTCTCAGTTTTTAACATTGATTTTTTTAATTTGTAACGCTATTCCAAAATTTCTATTGAATAAATATGGAATTTAAAAATAAAAATCTACCAAGAAAAAATATAAAGATAAAATAGTTTGCTTCAAAAAAGAAAATAAACCATAGGAATTCTCATTTTTTGGGAACCTGAAAAATGCATTACAGGTTGTTAGAGTACAGAACAATATGTACCAAATAAAATCTTCCATAAAGATGATGAAAATGTCGAAAAAACGGCTACAAAGCATAATTTTGGCAAAATAATCTAGTTGTAGTTGCCTGTAGAAAAAACGCGTATCAACCAGAACCCGGTGTGAATGATGAAATATTTTTCTATTCAACAAAAAGGATTTCCGAGTACACGAGAGATCTAACTTATCTTACTGTGTGCCTTACCTGTTAGTTCGCTTCCATTTCATTCTCACTGAATCCTCATCTAAATCTTCATCATCTAGTTCTTCATCAGTATCCTCCTCTTCCATCATTTCATCTTCGAAAACCTTTTCTGTTTGAACACTCAAGCGAATCTCTTCTTCAGTTTTAAATTCAAACGTGTTTAAAAAGATCGGTATGATAAATAAGTATGAAAACAAGATTTTTATCAAATTTACGTTCTTCATTTTAATGTTCCCAATCCAGAGTTTTTCAAGTAACCCCTGCACGGAGTAGTGAGAAACGAACTCAAGGTTTTCTGAACTCACTGCTAAGTTCAACGTGCTCATTTCTTTGAATTGCACAAGTTCGGATGTGATTAACAAGCATGTTTTCCTCTCATCCATTCTGTAACACTCATCGAGCAACTGGAGTGCTGTCTCTTTTAGAATGCTGAAAATGAATTGATGAATTTTAGATCGAACACTACTGTAATGCTACATTCTAGTTAAATACTAACAAACCAAAACTAGTCCAGCTTGTTCGTAAAATGACCAAAATATATATTAGTCCAGCTGACTATGTTGCATGGCAAATTTAAACTCGTCAGGCGAAACCAAAAGAGGTTTAGACTATTCACTTAGACTAGTTAAAAGTCAGGGAGTAGACTAACTATGACTAGTCACTTAGACTAGTTTTGGTCTGTTGGTGAGGTTAGAAAGACATTGTTAAAATTGTTTTCAATTTTTCAGAGTAGTTTGAAAAAAGCCCTAGAAAGAAAACATGATCTTAAAGTATAGATAAGAATAATTTACAGAATTCATTAATTATGATATACTTATCACACGAAACAGAGACCTTACTTAGCAGTTTCTGCAAGTCCAGTTTTAATTGCTCCTTGAATTTGACGACGAAGTAATAGAGTATTACATAGGTGGGCACCTATAAGTGATTTTGCCATATGCTCTTGTCCACACTTGAGAAAGTACGCAGTCATGGATTGCATGTTGTTCAGTAAAGCCCAAAAAAATAGTTCACGAAACGGATAATCAAAAGTGTCGTTATCCTTATCATTCCAGAATGTGATATCCTAAAACAGTAAAATGTAAATGGCACAGTTTTTAAGTTTACTAAGAAGAGGGGATTCAAATTCACTTGAGCACAATAGTTGCATATGTGAAAATATATTGACACACACTAAAATGATCTCTTCTTAAGCATTTGGTGCATTACTAGCCAAATTGGAAACCAGATATACACATAAGATTACGGGTACATTGGTTGTAACAGTAATGTTTATCAGATAAACGACAATTTAAGTTAGAATTTCTTAAAATTATGTCACAGAACTATACTATATTTTTGCTAACAGGACTTTTCCTGTGCAAAATTTCGCAAAGAATCCGAAAAAATTCGGCCACAAAGCTGAAATTGACCAGAAATGCCTTTTTTGGTTAAAAATAGGCCCAAAATGTCCAAAATGCGTAGATCTCATATCTTCTAAACCGCCTGTCTTAGAAACCTGATTGATCCATCAAAATAATTGTAAACCCAGTGCTTTTATTGTGTTTTATTTGTTAATTACCAATTAAGCTTCCGGAAGTGCCATTTTAGGGCCGAAAAAGACCAAAAAGGGCCAAAAAGGGCAAAAATGAACCAAATTCATATCTCAAGATTCTCGTGTTTCTATTATGCTTTATCTGATTCATCCCAATAAAGCTTACTGGAAGTGTCTATATAGTGGCAAAAAGGACAGAAAATTACCAAAATTATTCTATATCTTCTGAATTGCTTTGTCGTAGAAACTTAATTGACCCCTCAAAATTATCTGTTGGTTACCATATAAGGTATCGGAAGTGTTTTTTTGGGCCAAGGTTCATGACTCTGTGCCATGTGTTTTTCTATTGTTAAAGCCGTACAATATAAATGCATATTAATTCGACTTTAATGTATATTAACTCGATTCTCGATACGCTCGTTCAATATTTTTCCATATTAAACCGAAAACCATTTAATTATTAGATAGAAGGACATTGGATAAAAAGAAAATTAAACAAAAGAAAGATTACCTACTGATATTGACATATAAGAACATATAGGCGGGGAGAGGGGTAGAGAAAATGATAGAAACAAAATGAATAGGAACATAAGATATAATGATATAATATAATTTGATATAACAGATGAGCACAACAATTTTCTTTTCCTAAAATTTTTCAATATTTACTTTCGCTATCATACTACCTAAAAATGAAAGTAAGTCTTAGAATTAACAGCAAAATTCATAAGCAATTTCAAACAGAATAAGTCCCAATCAAAACAATGTTTGTGGTTAGAGAGACTCTAACGATACTAATATAATTTGATTGTGAGGATGCGACTTCGGTTCTCCTCTTTTGTGTTTATTTTGGGTTTCAGTTCCTCAATATAGAGAGCCTCTAATGTGAGTTGGTAGGCTTCTCAACATGATGTTGACAATAGACTTCTAGCATTTTCTATGTTACCTAGTGAGCCACACACCCTGAGATGTTTTCCTACTGGGGCAGATGACATACAATGCTCCTTGAAGCGTGTCATAATATGCCGTCCTGTCTGTCCGACATAGGCAGCGTTGCATACTGCACAATTAATTTGGTAAATGAAATTGCTTCAAAGGGCTCTTTTCATAGGATGTACAATGAGGGCAATATAGTTTTAAGTTTTCGTAGCGTAAAAATCATATTGCACGAGGCATTACACTTGTGAAGGTTGCGTGCATAATCATATGAGATTTTACCTCTATAATGTATAAATACTGAAAATTTGGGTATCACTATCGGATCAACTTTAGTTAGATCTGATGATGTATCACAGTCGAGAACTGATTCTGTATTTCTAGGTGTAATGATGTTATTTAGGGTTCAATTTATAATACACTCATAAAAGCTTGGTGGATATTTGTTGTTTTGTAGTACTTTTATATCTCTTGTTAGGTTGCTGTGAAAAAGCTTCCAAGTGCTGCACGCTTTGTATATTCGGTACAAAGCCTGAAACCACCGCACGTTTGTAGCGCTCAGGAGCCAGAGCGTGATAATTTAGTAGAAGACCAGTATCAGTTGGTTTTGAATACCAGGTAGAAGATAATTGATTACCTTGATGGAGAAGTTGAATGTCGATAAATGGTAGTGTGCCATTGTTTTCTGTTTCCACCGTAAAGGTAAGATTCGGATAGAGGTTGTTGATTTCCACCAATTTTTTGTCAATTCCACTACGCTTTATTTCTCTTAAAATGTCATCCATGTATCTAGAGAACAGTTTCGAATTTTCACTGATTTTTGGATCGTATATAGACATCCATCTATTGGCTAAGTGTGGAGCCGGTGGACTGCCCATTGCTAATCTGTCTGTTTGTTGGTAAAATCCGTCATGTGTTGACATTATTACATTACAGGACGCAATTCCAGCTAATTCAATGAAAGTTTATTAACTGGGGGTTTTGTCACACTATCTCGATAGCGCAAGTCTGCACCCACATTTATAGATTCAATTAAAGGTACATTTGTATATATAGCTGCGACATCAAAGCTAACTAATTCCTCATCTTTTTAGTCGTTTTGAGGAATTTTTGGCCATCTTTAAGAGTCATTATCTCAGTGAATTTTGATCCAAATGCTAACAGCCTATACATTCTCGAGCTTCCCAGAAGGCGAAGATTTTAATGGTGTACAATATATTTTAAAACACTGAATTTCAGAAGCTCGAAATTTCTATCGCCATTTTTTCTTCATTTTTTAGATTCTAAATACATTCGCTTTATTTTTCCAAGCAGACATCTTTATGTAGCTTTCAAGTAAAAAAAAAAGTGCAAAAGAATATTGAGTAATGGCTTGTTTATGTGTTAAGTGCATACCACTTTGGTATATAGCCTTATATCAGAAGAAAGGGTGGTGAACTTTCTATTATCGTAATTTTTGAAAAATTTCTTCAGATTTGTCTTATACAAATTGAACGTGACCGGAAAAATAATAAATGGCGGAGTTTTGAGACTTGACCACTGCTAATATAATAGATATAATAGATATAATAGATATAATATACGTTATAGCACATTTGGTAACCAGGAGGTAGCAGAGCCTTTTTTTAAGTCATATACTGGGTGGGCCATGGCCCATCCAGTAACATCTTTGTCCCTTCCAGGAAACTCAAATTTTCGCATTTGGCCCACCCATAATTGGTCAAAATGGCTTAGAAATACCACTAATAAAAACAAAATTTTCTTCGCCGCCCAACCATGGTGGGCGGCATTTTAGGAAAAACTGGATCTTCACTCTGAATAACTCATGTAAAGGCCCTTCAAACATGCTCGGACCATTAGGTTGAAAAGAAAATAGCCCCCACCCAGTAAATAATCCTTAAAAAAGGCACTGGGAGGTAGTGTTTTTAAGAGTTTTATATTGTTCTAAGGAAAATTGGGTTGCATTAACTAAAACTCTGTTTAGTTATTGTACCTTTTTATAGTTATATGAATCTTGTTATTATACAACACGGACTTCGTTTTATATTGTATAAATTATAGCACTCAGTATTAAGATATATAACTCGGCTAACGCCTCGTTATGTATCACAATACTTCGTGCTATAATTTGCAATATACAACTCGACCTCATTGAATAATAGATTATTATAAGATACACAGTATACATTTTGCTCATTCGTTAAGTGGCAATAACTTGCCCATCCGTTGGTTATTACAGGCGTGGGTTATTACGAAGTGTTAACCCATGACTGTGACCACCTTCTCTTTCTCGTGTTAAATTCTCAATGACGACCGAAAATAATTTCTTTACGACAATTAATGTATTTTTATTGAATATGTCAATAGAATTTGTAAACATTTGACATGGCGTATTGTTTTTGTCAATCTTGTTTTTTTTATTTAACTGCATCAGAGACATGTTTAATGCACCAACCAGAGACGTGTGTACTGTGTGTCTGTAACGACCAAAACTGCCCTTTTGCACGTCTCATTTTTATACTGTCATCCAACTCATGAAAAAGTTCATTTTTAACTTTAACCAACCAGAAGCTCCCTATGGAAAAATGTCAATTAAAATGTAGCAAAGCGTGGAAGTAGGAGTATGATTGTTTAAAAGGTCATTGCAAAAGCGTGAAAATGTCATTAGATCTGAAGCGTATAATTTATATTTCTGAAAAGATTTGAAATAAAAAAAAAAAGAAAGTAGGTAAAACTTAAAATGCGTAAACAAAGCAATGCAATTGTGTAAAAATCTTTTTGCAAAAGCGTTAAAATAGATCTGAAACGTAACGAGTTAAGGTTTTCAATAAAAAAAAATGTTATTAATAAGAAATGATTATGATTGCCATGCGCCTGTATCTGTAATCAGTCATCGAAATTAGCAAATTAATGGGTTAATGGTTCCAAATATGGGTTAATGGTTCCAAGTATGGGTTACTTTTGGCAAACCCTCTACAAGAAATTTTCTAGTTATAAAGAAAAAAGAGAAATACCTCAATAAATATTTCTTCACCATTATGGATGAAACTTTTGCCAAGATAATGGATCAACTCTTTGATCTTTTTCCGTGGAAGCATCACACACGAGAGCTCGGGGCCATCAGCTTGTGCACACAACCTTTTATATATATTTTTATTCTCAGAGAATGCAGGGACAGTCATATAATCTTCCTTACCAAATTGGTACTTCAACGGTGAATTTTTAAAGTATGAGCGGTAACCGTACAGAAATTCTAAGAGTTCATTTGTAAGACAGGAACTGATACTGACTCCATATTCAAGAAGAAGTTGAATGAAATCGACATTATCCCTTGCAAGTGCCATCATCATTATCCATCGGAGCTCCTTCGAGTCCGTTTCCTACGAGACAGAGAAAAAGAACAGTCTTTAATAATGGTATTTGCGTATCGGTAAAGGAAGAAAATGGCCAACATATTTACCCTAGATAAAATGTTATTTAGTATCTTTATCCATAGCCTACTTTATCCACGGCCCCACATCTTGCCGACAAAATATCGAGTTGGACGTTTTGGGACCATCTGCGATCAAACCACTATGCTCAGTGTATTTAGAAGCATGTCCAGGATACGTGGGGACGAAATTATCTTTTGGAAGAAATTATTGGGGGAAATATGGACCTTTCGTACTTTTTGCTATTAGAGTCAATAAGTCAGTCGCGTTTATATCATCACTCTACCTTAATTTGAAGTATATTTCCACTAATAGGTCGCACTAATAACTTGAACTATTGCTTTTAGTATATGTAGTTACATTCACGTTTCCTCGCTTATTCTGTGCTCCGAGGTTTTTAAAAAGCGTGCAATTTAAGCGTGCAATTCATGATTCTTTTATAAAGATCCCGACACTATTGACATATCGCCATGGTGAATCACCAAAAGTGCACGGTTTTCCAAACTCCGGAACCATGTATGTAAACGATTAAAAAAGAAGAAAAGAAGGAAGAAAGTACAGTAGGACATTAAGCCATAACCACTATAAAATATAATGGCTATGATTAAACTCAGATGCTAATGACGATAAGTTCAAGAAAACGTCTAAAAAGAAGAAATGAGTTGTTTAAATTTTGGCAATGTCCATGGCGATAAATTCCTTTGGATATGTAAATGAATATGTAAAATCCTGACTTTGTGACCAATGCTTTTAATTTTCATGTTTTTCACGATTCTTAATATTTTTGTGTTTAGAACATATTTATACATTTAAATAAAACCGTTTTTATTACTTTTATAATGTGTCAAGACACACCCATACTAAAACTCAAAAACTACGCAATAAATAATCATATTTTTTTGAATAGTAGATTTTTGGGAAATCTTAAGGTCTAATATGAACTTTGCCAGGAAAAAAAATAGCATTCACCTCAAAAGTAGAAAATTTTGACATTATTTTAAAAATGTCTGAAAAGTGGCAAACCCCACTGTATCGGATTATCGGATTATCGGATTATCGCAACCCTATATTTTTATTTTTTTATACTAACACGAATACACGAATATATTAAAATAGAAAAAAAATGATATATTTTGAAATCTTGTAGAAGATGTAGAAGATGTCGATACACTGATAAATGACGGTATGCACCCATGGCGAACTATATAACAGGCCATGACAACGTTCAGGGGTAGTCAAGTTAAGTACCTTCCAGTTATGCGTTGGACCTAATTCTTTCAGAGAATGTTTGAATAACCAATCCATGTCATGAAAACAATTCCTGGAAAAATTGCTAATATATTTGTGGAGTTATGAAGCGGTTTCGATTTCACAGAAAATGAGCTAAAACACGCGTAATAATAACAGTCACGAATAACAGAATTGATAGCTCAAATATGTCATATCTACCAACAATTATGCCAATTTGCTTAAAAATCGGGAATTAAACCAAAAAAATAGCTTAAAAATTGAGGTTATGCGTCAATACCGGCCTCCAGTTTTACGCTACAATCACACTGCAAAATATACATAAAATAATGATTTGAGATTAAGTGTCAAACTTAGCATCATTGAGCATTGTATCCTTATATAATTTTGTTTTCACTACTTAAATGACAAATGTTAAATGGCAATTCTTGCACGCTTACTAGAGCATACGGTTTTACATTTTTACTGCAAATAATCACAGATGCTTATTTCACTTTTCAGTTCTTCTTTTAATTTTGTGCTTTAACAAATTTCCAATATTTTCAATATTTTCCTCGTGAGGAAAACAGGTACCGGGCAGGAAACATCGCAGAGGTCTTCTGCCTTCCTATAACTAATATTAACTGAGAGAATTTGTGAGGTCAGCCAAACGTCGCGGTACTGGACGGCAAAAAGTATTGTGCACCACTGGTGAAAAAGAAGTGGAAAATAACATATTTGCTTTATGAAACTAAGTACGAAAACTCCGGGACTATTTATAGGTAATATTAATTATGTTATATTGCCAATTGAATTGTCAAAAAAAGAACAAATTTTAGACGAGATGTTTTTGTCTAATTCTTTAAAAGAAATCTTGATGGCTTTTGCAGCATTCTATGAGAAATCTGAATCAACGGATTTCAAACGAATTATGTTCCTCACGTTAAATGAACCATTGTGATGTACCTTGATGTTATTGATGGTGTTGTTGAACGATTGTGATGTACCTTGATTTTATTGATGGTGTTGTTGAACCATTGTGATGTACCTTGATGTTATTGATGGTGTTGTTGAACCATTGTGATGTACCTTGATGTTATTGATGGTGTTGTTGAACCATTGTGATGTACCT
>JAUKPT010004882.1:0-10808 GCA_032273505.1 Nanomia bijuga
GCTGCCGGTTATGGAGATACCTCTCAAAGAAACGTAAGAGATTCCGATTAATACCATTTTGCTTTAATTTGAATAGTAATCCTTCGTGCCAAACTTTATCAAAAGCCTTTGAAATATCCAAGAAGACTGCTCTTAATTGGATTTCATTGGTTTCATTGGTTAAAAAGAGGAGCTGATTAGTTGTTGAGTCCCCAGGTCTGAACCCAGGATTCCATTGCCGACAAGATAGGAGCATACCTGCTAGAAAACAATATTTTCAAATATTTTTCCACATAAAGGTAATAAGAAAATGGGGCGATAGTTGTTCATTAACTGTTTATTATTCTTTTTTAAGACAGGAGTAACATTTGCTTGCTTCCAGACAGTTGGATAGTATCCAGTTCTTAAAATATATTTAAAGATGAGCTTAAGGAGAAGGACAATGGAATTGTCACATATTCGTAACATTTGTCCAGAGATTATATCAGGGCCGTTAGATTTGTGTGGATCGATATTACGGATGAGAGAGATAATCCTGTCCTCGTGAACAGAGATATTGTTTAAGCGATAATCTGTGAGATAGTTGAAGGTGGGGAGACTGCTATTATTGACTATTATTGACCTTCGTTTTTTTAACCAAACATAAATTAATACCATCAGTGTATGCAACAAGAGAATTGAAAGAGAATGGTTTGACGTACAGTGGACCAACTCATGCTGCCATTAGATCTTTAAAACACTACCCGGTTAATCTAGGGATACACCGAGATGAATTGCGTGGTGATTGGTCGATATCATTATATACTTAGAAAATGACTATGTTCATCAGTCGAAAAAGATAGAATTATGTTTGAAAGGTGCTTCTTTACAAATTAGAAAATTGATTGACATTATAACAAACAGTCATTTTAGGCTTGATTTGTTAACATTTTAGCTGATGAATTATAATTAATTTTTGATAATTTTACTCTTCTGTAAATTTCATTAACCAATCATAATGCGCAATTCGTCTCTGTGTATCCCTAGATTAACCGGATAGTGTCACTTCAAGCATCAGTATCATTAGTACTCAATAATTCCACGTGGTTTCGGCAGATAACATAAACATAGTGACGTCACGTGAACCGGATAGTCAGATGCGTAAAAAAGCCCTGTCGATCGGACCTTTGAAACACCCTCCATTATCAGGTCCAAAGATCCGAATTATGTAGCTTTTTTTGGTTACTTCTCCCCTGCTAAAGGGGTGCCAAATAGTAAAAAGAAATAACTCTGGGTAAATTTTTATCTTCGTATTAAATTCATATCTGTGCCTATTACAAATTGAATAAAAATGTTTTTAAAAATATCACTAATTGTAAGGAATTGTCACCAAATTATGTCGATTGATTGGTTGGAAATTACAGCATCAAGATTTTGATTGGTTCACGTATAAAGCATTTTTATCAATTTTGATTTTAACAAACAAGCAAATTGTGTCATTTTGAATTGAGCCACTGATGCGGTAATTTCTAACCAATCAATGAGCTAAAATAACAGAAATTTGGTTTACAACTACTGTGTATAAATAACTTAGTACATGCGTGCGATGGTTGATTGTATTACAATATCTGAGCGTTATCTCAGTTTGTCTAATTTAGACCTTTGATTTGTTGAATATTACATCATCAAGAATCTGATTGGTTCATCTAAACTGAAAACTTTGGTGAAATTATTTTGTGAACCAATGAAAATCTCGATGATGTAATATTTAACCAATCAATTGTCTGAATTAGACGAACTTTTGAGATGATCCCTAATCAAAATTGAAAATAACAGATCAGAGACAAGACAATTGAAATAAAAAAGATTTTCTACTTATCTTCAGAAAAAATATCGAAAAAGATCTAAAAAGGTGGTGATAAAAAAAAATGATAAAAGATTTATCAAAGGACTATTATGTCTATTAACTATAAGAAAGAAGCTACGATAAATGGTTGGTGATTGCTAAAAACAACATCATGAGTGAAAAAAAAATGGAAGCAATAAAGATGGTACTACGCATTTGTAAGAAAAATCCAAAAAATAAAACTACATTTGACCACATTGCGATATAACAACAGCGAGTTTTGGTCGATTATTAGCACCTGTTGGTACGTTTTCAATTTTTCGCATCACAAGAAGTCCATCGATAACTTTTCCAAACACAACATGCTTGTTATCAAGAAAATCACATTTAGCACATGTGACAAAAAACTGACACCCATTTGTGTGCTGACCACTATTCGCCATCGACAAGAGTCCTGGTCCATCGTGCTTCAATTTGAAATTTTCATCTAAAAATGCACTTCCACCATATATACTACAAACGCCGCTACCATCTCCTTTAACAAAGTCACCACCCTGTATCATAAAGTCTTTAATCACACGGTGAAAAGTAGCTCCTTTAAAACCGACTGGCACTTTGTCCTTTAAATATTCGCCCGTACAAAATTGTCGGAAGTTTTCTGCTGTTTTTGGTACAACGTCAGCAAATAATTCGATTTTCATTCGGCCGACGTCTTGACCGCCTATGGTGATGTCTAAGAAGACGACAGGGTTGTTTGGGTTAGCAGCTCCAGTGCTCATTCTGAATGGTAGTACAAGATCACTAAAAAAAGAAATTTTAAATGAAGTTAAGGGAAGAAATTTTCGTGGAAGAAAATTTTACAGAATTTATTTTCACAAATGTGGCACCTTTTCACGAAATTTTGCGAAACACTTGGCCATTTCCGCAAAAGTTGTTTTTTCTCTCTTTTTTGAGCTTTTTTTAAAAGTTTGTCTGATTGGTTGGATATTAGATCATCAAGAAACTGTTTGGTTCATTTGAAACTGATATCCTCATTTTTGACTTTAAGAAAGAATCAAGTTGTGACATTTTGAAATGAATCAATCAGAATCTCGATGATGTAATATTTAACCAAGCAATACCCTAGTACAAGATCTGTGAAAAGAAATTATTAATTTATGTTTCATTTATCTCAAAAATCAGGGATTTTAAGCAAACATAACAATGACAAGAATTAATATTCTTTGCAGATGAAAATTGTTGCTATTATTTTTTTTCCGGCGAAATCTTTTCGCCCATTTTCCTGTCTACAAGGTAGAAAATTGTTGTCTTTCTCTAAGGGAAATAACTGGCTACTAAAATTAAACAAAAAAACAAATAATAATAAATAAACCACTATATGTCATGTCTTCCATAAGTAAGAAAATGAGTTATTGAGAGGAAGAAAACTCTATTACTATATAATGACTTCTGATGGCTTAAATAGGACGAAAAGACATATTGGGGTGTTCAAGTAAGAAAATAGTAAAAACTGAAGGAAACCTTTAATTCATTACAGCTATTTAACAAGTAAGGTCCTCCCCCCAGACCCAGAGTGGACCGCAAAATTATTCGACGTCGCATTGTGTCACATGGATGTCCAATAATGTAGAAAATTGTTAAATTTCGTTGAAACATGTCAAGGATTGTCAAATTTTGTTGAATAATGTTGGAAAATGTTGCAGTGTATTCAGCAACAGTCACCCAATTTTCCATTTTTTTAGTTATCCTGCAGTTGGTCCTAAATGGACAGTTCATTAATTTCCCTGATGGGGAAACGGTACTAACCGTTGTAGGTTGTACACATCTGAACTACATGCCTCCTAGGGCATTCTGCTTGGGTACTGAAGGTTGTTTCACAGGGTGGCCAGTTTATTTTCTAAATAAAGTTTCAGGACTTTCCAGGACATTTCAGCCAATAAACAACGTTTTTACAAGACGAAATTATTTTTTCCAGGACTTCATAGAAGACAGTTATCGAAATTGTACTGTGATAAGTCTACATTTGGATAGAATTCGATTAAAAAAATCCTGTTTTCAGAGAAAATATCTTAAAAAAGTCACCTTTTGGACAGTTTCAGTTTCATTTTCCAGGACCCTTCAGGACTTAGACAAATTAAGCTTGATTTCCCAGGACTTGGAGACACACCAGTGGTTGAAGTCCCCTTAGTGGGTTGAAGTGGGTAGGCTCAAAAGTTACTTGTGTCTTTTCAGTCCCCTAACTCAATAAACAGATTTTTCCCATACATGCAATTTTCGCTAAAAGATGCAGCAACTAATGATTTTGCGAGAGCATTAAACAAAATGGAAGCACTAAAGTGTTGTTTACTATGGTAAATAAGTAAATAGTAAAATTTCTATAAGAAGAAAATATCTAGGGAGGGGTTCAGGGGTTCAGTACAGGTCCCACCCCCAGAGTGGACCATAACGAATTACGACAAAATTCGACATTACTCAATATAAAAAGACAAAATATGACGAAATTCAGCATTATTCAACATAATACGACGAAATTGGACCTCAATCAACGTTATTCGACAAAATTTGACATTAATATTAATCAACAAAATTCGACAAAATTCTGCAAAATTCAACAAATACACCTTCTTTGGTAAAACTCAACAAAACTCAATATTATTGGACATAATTCGAACAAATTCAACAATATTCAATATTATTCAACGAAGTTCGACAATTTTTGACAGGATTCAACATTATTGCTGAATTATGTCGAATTTTGCCAAATTATGTCGCTGTCCACTGTGGAAGGGGGGCTCATACACAAAAATTAGACCAATCTCCCATTCTATAGAAGTACTTTTGGTCAGAACATCAGGCAGGCTTCTAGCCTTTTTTGCCAGAATATGAATCAACAATAAAAGTGGTTTCAATTTGGCACATACTTCATGTTCCCACAGTGTGAAGTTTTAATGAAGGGAGTTATGTGTTCCCTATTTTCTGGCCACTTTTGCAAAAATAAGTCATTGCAATAAAAAGTTACAAGCAGATTTTTGAAAGTTTTATCCACACAAAAATGGCCTAAGAAAGTTGAATAGTAAGAAAATAACACTCAAATTTCATGTTTTCTTTCAAATCCACACTACCATGACCCATATATATATATACATGAGGAATACAGCCAGTTTAAATGTGATTTAAACCCACAGCCCCTAGATTAGCCCCCAGAGTGCACTGCAAAAATTTTCAACAAAATTTTACAAAAATTAACATAATTCAACATTATTGAACATAATTTGGCGAAATTCAGCAAAAATTCCAAATTTGCCAAAATTCAGCAAAATTCAACTTATTATTCAAAAAAATTTGACAAAATCTGATATTATTCGACAAAACTTTTTTCAGCAAAAGTATGGCCAAATACTTTCGAATTTTTTCGCAGTCGCTATAATGTTGCTGTCCACTCTGGGGAACCTATATTACTAGTTACGATGACTACTAATAGCCTTGGTGCATTCAAATTTTCAGTGTAATGACCCTTATATTTATATGTACAAAGTTTATTTTACATAAAATATATTTAGTAACCCTTTTGCATAAGTGCAGTAGACCCTGGATAAAGAAAAAAATATCATTTTTTTCCTTGTGAAACTATCCCAAGTAAAGCTATTTTTCCCAAAAGAAGAAAGATAAGAAAGTATGTTATATGCTTAAAAAGACTTCGCAAAGTATAAAAAAGCTACAAGCAATTTTTGATTATTGTACTACACAAAATTAATGGTAAGGGAAAATATCCTCGTGCAGACAGAATAGCACGACCTATCAATAAAACTTCTAATGAAATGCACAAAATAAGACCCACATGAGAATGAAGAGCTACTAAATTAAATAAATTGAGATTCTTAAGTTTACTAAATTGCTAATTTAGGTTTGAGGGTATGCCCTGAATGTGTTAATTTTGTGTAGTAAAATAATATATAAAAGTTCTATCTGCCATAAGAATATTTGGAAATATCTTATGACATTCATTTCTAAAAGAAGTATTCTTTCTAAATAACATCGCATCGCATTGGTTGCTTGAATAACCAATTCACATACACTTCAAGTGGAAATAGCCAAGGTTTGATAACAACCATCTTTGTCTTGAATAAGATGGCAAAATGAAAATACAGTAAATTTCTTTAATGGATTCTACTAAGTTCCTCAACGATTTTAATTAAGTCATCGACTTTACACTCTCGTTTCATTCCATCTTCATCAATTTGTAAACCACTCACAACTTCTTTCATTTGAGCTCGTGCTAAATCCAAATAGCTTTCGATTAAATCGCCATCAATAAATCCTGCAGCAGGTTCAGTTTTCCTTTCATTATGGAAGGACCTGTAAAAGGAATGGTCTATTTTACCAACACTTTTTAAAACACTGATCATTTTCTTTTGGACCTGTAGTAGAAAATCAAACATATCTTTTTGCAGACCTGCTACCAAGCCTATTGCTCCTCTCACTGTACCATATAAAATAGAGCTAGAAATTGGAGTTGACTGTTCAATAGTATGATGCATAACAAGAGAACCGTGTCGAAACACATTGACAAAATCACCCAAATGATATTTCCCAGTTGGTTGCAAATGATGCCTGTCTTCATCACTGGTAGCAGCACTATCTTTTTGACAAGTAAAGAAATTAAATGAGTTTTCAGATCCAAGAAATGTATCATCATCAATGATTTCAATAGCAGTCATCCAATTAGGTGAAAAATCATGAGCTATTTCTTCCAACCTTCCCTCTAGAGGTTTATAAGCTAATAATGTAATTGAACGCATCAAATCACCAACCAAAATAAAATCACTTTTCGCTTTTAAGAACAGTGCTAATATAGTGTTATGATAACTGCATTCTTGGCGGAGTTCTTTGTCAGCTGTCCATTCATAAATAGAGACAGCACTATTTATTCCTGTCAGTAACTTGCCATTAAATTCAACAATTGAATACACTGCACCTTTAACATCTTTACTTGATATTTGAATAAGTTTACCATCAACTAACTGGAAGAGTATCAATCTTCCTTCTTTTGGTTCCGGCTCTTCAGGATATACCATAGCTGTACCAACACAATAATATGTATTTGGATCATTAGCTAATTGGCAAGATACAAGTGCTGTTGTACATTCATTGTCTAACATTTGATGTGCATGAGTTACCTCAAATGTATGCTGATCAATGACTAAAAATGAATATACTTCAACTTCATCGCCTATAGCACCACCTTCAATATCTTTGCTACTTCCAGATAATACGCCACGATTGGCATCACCAGAACTGTATGTTATTGTAGCTGCTGTACAACTTGCTGATGGCCGTTGAACAACACTTTTACCACTAAATGGATCACGAATTTCAGTACGAGAAGACACAATACCAAATGTTTGTGTTGCTTCTTGATGAGCTATTCGTCTAGGTGATTCATTCAAAGCAACTTTACGAATATGTAATTTTTGTTGAATTTCATCAATTGAGCCAATCGTCAGACAATTCTTGTCTGCAATTGCTAAACTGTTTTGGTAAGTTTCTGAGTGTAAAGGAGTCATGTAAGACACTTCCTTTAAATTAACATTCGAAAAAACTAATTTATGATTGCTAGAATAAATAACAGTTGGGCGATCTGAACAAGCAAAAACATTGGTCACATTTCCTGATTTAAAAGGTTGTATAACAGTTGGTTTTGTTCCTAGAGTAACATGCTTTTGCTCAGTAAGTACACCAGTCATTCGATCCATTAAATAATAATATAATGAACCGTCACCTAAAGCACATAACAAATAATCCAATGTTTCAAAATTTGCCATTAAAATGGACCTTGGGATGATTTCACCACCAAGTTTAACTTTTGAAATTTCTTCTAGTGAAGGGAGTTTAAGAATTCTAATTGAAATGTCGGTCCATAAACCAATTGCAACTAAATCTGATTTGGAATTTGGCTTCTCTTCAGACTCTTTGCCATCAGATTTAATGGGTGCACTTGGAGTAACATCAACACATGCAACTTCAAATTCAATTGAAGTAGTACTGACTTGACGAAAGTTTCCCTCTTCGATTTCAATATAGAAAAGTTCTTTTCCGACTGCAAGAAGCATTTGATGAGGCTGACAAGTTGCAACACTGATATTTTTACCACCAGGGTGCTTCCACTCACATACTAAGGATTTTGTAGTACAATTAATAAGACGTGCAGATTCTTCTGTTACCTGAATTACTTGGTTACAACAAACATTTGCACAAAAAGTAGTTTGTTTATCACCATCAAAACCATCAAGTTCAATCTCTTCAACTTCATCACTACTGATAGAGAGAACTCTAGATTGACCAACAAATGACAAAACAAGTGTATCGTGGTACTCAGTGTTTACAGTACCTACTTTTAAAGCCCACAAGCCCATTATTCCATCTAAATCAATAGATGCATGCTCATGAATACCAATCCCATTACGAATAATACGTAAAGATCCTTCTTTTAAACCACCAGAACATGTAACTAGTTGTCCTTGGCCTTGACGTTCCAGATCAACAACACACATATCTACAATTGGTCCTAGATTGGTAAATGATTTCATGACGGAGATAAAAGATCCATTAGCATCCGCTTCAGTGTTTAACCTGATTATCTGTGAATCGCCAAGAGTAGAGCCAACAAAAACAACTCCATTATCCAAGTATGTAAGACAATGAGGAACAGAAATCTCACCTAGAAGTTCAACTTTTAAGTCTTTTACCTCAACTGTTCCATCTTGAAGACTTGATTTTTCTAAAAATAACATGAACAGACGACCTGACATATCACCTAATAAATAACGCAATCCATCATTATCTACTTTTCCAAAACAGACAAGTGGACTTTGTTTTATTGCAGCTGGCGCAACTGCTAAATATGTGTCTCCTTTGTGGTATGTTATTGATTCTTGACCAACAATAAGAGCACCTTCTATAGGACTTGGAACAGCAATGACCATACATGCCTCCATCTCAACATTATCTTGTTTCCACGGACCCCTGACAAACTCCTTTTCGCGTAAGCAAATACCATATGTTTTGACATGTCTACCATGGGTATCTTGATAAACAAATATCACTGTAGGTAAATCAAAATTAAAGCCATGAAGAAATTGAATATCAACAATACGAAGTTCTTCTAACCGTATGTTAAAAGCTTTGAGTTCAACATTGGTTCCTAATTCTAATGGAATAACTTTTAAAAGTCCATCATACAAATGTAAAGCAATCATACGGCATTGAGGGTCAATTATACCAATCATTCCAGTATCACACGATCTACCAATTTTATCTTGGACATCACCATAGGCTTTCGTTATAACATCTCCTGTCTCTTGTTTATATGCTAAAATGGCTATTCGATATCTTTCAGTTAGGAAAAATAGAAAATCTTGTTTTTCATTAGGAGGACGAAATAGTTGCATTGTAGCAATTCGTCCATATATCTTTATATCCAATTTTGGCTGGAGACCTTCAGCAGTTACAGTATGTACCTCTAAACAGTTATTTTTGGCAATAATAAGATTTAAATCATCTGGTCCAGTAAAATGTCCAGTGACTGCAACATTAATCGCAGTAGCCTCCTGAGCTGTGACAACATAATTGTACGACATTTTAAGGCAATTGTATATTATGAGTTCAATCCAATATCTTCATCTATTTTTCTTCAATACTACCTGTCAGTCTTTGTTGTTATATTTTCAATGTTATTGTTGTTTTGCAAAAATTTCTTTTCACATCTCTGCTACAACGCACGCTTCATCGCAGCCATCTTGCACTCGCAACATTCCCGCTCTTTGCTTTTTTCGGCGGTTCATGCATAGATCAATTCATGATTTTAAATAAAAAAATCCGGCGACGGAAAGAAGTTGTCCCTCCTTCCGACAAAGAAAAAAGTGCATTTTCAAAATGTTCAAATTTAAAAACGGACTTTATAGTGGATTTGGGCATGAAAAGTAGATGGAAAAGGGTATAGTTAGCTATATTTTGATTTCTACATGTCAAGATGAAATTGACGTAATTTGCTGAATCAGTAGATTCTTGGGATACACCCAGGGGCGTAGCCAGACCTTGTAAAAGGAATACAATAAGATACTATGTACCAATTAAAATTCCACCAAATATAAAAATTGCACATCAGGCCGCATCTTGCCGCATCATTTATCACTCACCAACAATTTAAGTAATGAACTTAACTCTTCTCTATCTTTAAATTTCAAAATAGATATTCTTGAAAGAACACAGTATAAAGCTGCCCTAGCCATTATCAATACTTGGAAGGGGACCAACCTTGACAAGATTTAGGAAGAACTAGGATGGGAATCTCTTGACCAAAGAAGAATCTTCAGACGTTTAACAATATTTTTCAAAATAGTAAACAATCTCGCACCATTATCTCAAGAACCCTCTATCTTTCCAACAAGAAAGATTTAGATTGAGCAAATTGCGACATCAACCACATTCCTTGTAGAACTGACAACATCGGAACTTTTTTTCCCAAACGCAATTAATAACACTTTGGAATAACCTCGACACGAATCTTAAAAATCCAAATAATATTGCCATTTTCAATTCATCACTACTTAAGATTATCCGCCAACCAAAAAAAAAAAACTTTCAATATTCATGAAACAAATCGGCTTAAATGGATTTTTTAATCAAGAGTTGGTCCAAGTCCTCTAAAATCACATATGAAAAGATACTCCAAATGATACTTGTCCACGCACAAACAATCCTTAGTCAAAAATTCATTTTCTCCTTAACTGTTTACTTTATACCAATGCATGAGTAACCCTTTTAAATCCAGTCAATGCCATTCTCTTGTCAATTGAACTGGACCCTTTTGGACATCAATTTACTAACTTACTTTTATATGACCATTCCTTGCTCACTGATTTAGAAAACTATTCAATATTAAATGCTACTCTTTTTTTTTTTTTTTTTCTTTTTTTTCTTTATATAAAATAACGTGCTTACTGCC
>JAUKPT010004883.1:0-10807 GCA_032273505.1 Nanomia bijuga
CGAACTTTTATTGGAAGAGACTCTTTGTAAAATAAACCAACTCCCCCCCTAGATGTGTTACTAGGATGGTGAGCAGCAATGAATGAATAACCATTCAATAAATTGTCAGGAATGCAAATCGAAGGGTTTAGACTAGTTTCACAGAGTGATATCAAGTCATAGTTGTGGAGTGAGTTATGAGCTTCAATCAATCTTGCACGTTCAAAATTATTCTTCACTATTGAATTTAGATTCCAGTTCATAAAGCTAAAAAAGGATTTGTGATAGATATCACCAGGGTTGAGTTCGATATCATTAGCTAGAAGAAGAAGTATAAGATACACCCAATTGGGCACAAATTTATGGATCAGCTTGCTAATTAAAAGCACTATTATGAGAGACAAAAAGTGACTCTGCGGAGTAGTTGCAATGCAGAGTAAAAATAGACCCGATAAAACAGGTCCACAAGTTAAAAGTCTTTTTGATAGTCCTGCATAGTTAACATAACTAAACATATTCAGTACTAAACCCAAGAATGATAATTCAAAAAACATAAAAGCATCATGAATGGATAACTCACTCATGAGAAATATCGTGCTAAATAAATATAGATACTTCCATAAACTTTGTTTCTTAATATGGCCCTTTCTTAGCATACACAGGTTTGAATTAAACAAGATGTATCTAGCCTTAATTAGCACAATTTGATTAACGCAAAAAATAATTAAAAGCAAGGAAAATGTACAGCAAAAATAAAAATTGATATCAAAATTTACCACAGTATTGGGTCGTGTAATTTTCTGGTGAATGAGATGATTACCATGCTGATAGTTGCTGATGTTTGCAAGGTGGTATATAAGGGAGAGAGCAAACACAAACCTTGCTTTCATTTTTAGAAGAAAAAAGAAAAATATATGAATAATGAATAATAATAGAATTAAACAAAGAGATAGCGTGAAACACAAGATTTTTAAGAATAAACCAGGGCGGCCAGCAAATTGCTAGCGACGCAAAACAGTTATTTATTAATCATTCCAGTTGCTGAAAGAGTCGTTTTTTAGATATGACTGCGATCTTTGGTTTGGTTTGGTTTGAGTCACTTCAAGCAGTAACATGGGACAAAGTTCAAACGCCATCGAAAGTGATCCCGAAATGAGAGACATTGTTGCCATAATCGAATCTGATATACCATCAGACAGACAATCCTTGCCATTACACTTGCAAAAGTACCATCATTTTTCTGACCATCTCTCCACAATTGATGGTGTTCCAACATACAAGGAAAGGATCATTATCCCACCATCGCTTCGTCACAATATCCTTACCGCCCTTCATGCAGCACATCAGGGCATAACAAAAGTACCATCATTTTTCTGACCATCTTTCCACAATTGATTGTGTTCCAACATACAAGGAAATGATCATTATCCCACCATCGCTTCGTCACAATATCCTTACCGCCCTTCATGCAGCACATCAGGGCATAACATCATTGACAGCCAGAGCAGAAACTTCCATATTCTAGCCATATTCTAGTCAGGCATAACTCCTGACATTGCAAGAGTGAGGAACAGTTGTCAACACTGCAACCAAATGGCACCATCGCAACCAAGTGCACCACCCACCCCTCTAGCTTATCCGGAATGCCCATTTCAACATATATGCAAAGATTTCTTTCATTATAAAGGAGATTACTACCTTGTCTCTGTGGATCGATACTCTAACTGGCCTATCGTCAAAGAATCGACAGCACAAAACCTAATCCAAAGCCTAAGAAGAACTTTTGTTACATATGGTATTCCAGATGAACACTCCTCAGATGGAGGGCCGGAATTTACAGCCACAACAACTCAAAATTTTCTGCAAACATGGGGTGTCCACCATCGTATATCCTCAGTCGCATTCCCTCAAAGCAACTGTCGTGCAGAGATTGGTTTTAAAATCAGTTAAACGAATAATAACAGACAACACCGGACCAAATGGAGAACTTGACACTGACTGTTTCCAAAGGGCAATGCTACAATATCGCAATGCTTCCAATCAGGATACAAAGCTCTCACCAGCTATGTGTATATTTGGAAGCCCAATAGAAGATTTTATCTCTAACTTGCCAGGAGAGTACAAACCTCACGCAATATGGCAACAGAAGAAGAAGCCCTGCGCAATCGCCACATGAAATGCGCATAAAGACTGTTGGAGCACAATAAAACACTCCTTGCACTTACCGTCGGCAATCGTGTGAGAATTCAAAATCAAGTTGGACTTAACCCTCGCAGATGGGACAAGACAGGCTCAGTTGTAGAAGTCTGTTAGTTTGACCAATATGTTATTCGAATGGATGGTTCGAATCCTTTGACATTGCGGAATCGAAAATTCTTGCGAAAATACACCCCGGTTATAGAACCTAAACCACCCATCCATCTTGACAATCACTTAAGACAAGCTATCCGTCCTACCGTAACTCAAAAGGAGCTGATTTTAGGATCTGACAGTAGTACCAAGTGACACACCTACTATCTCCAGTATCTACAAACACCACACCATCATCCTCACCAGAGTTATCACCACCTACTTATATTACACGATCTACCAGAATAAAACGAAAACCTGCAAAATATGATGATTTTGCACAGTAATATCCATAACTCATAATATCACTACATTGCAGTATCAACATGTTACCATTATATCCTATTCAAATGGTTTTCCTCCAATTTTTTTTGTGATATAGTATTGTGCATGTGATGTCTTCTTTCTGGTGTGTTGTCTCATGTATCTATGTGTTCTTTGATTTCCAAAGGCCTGTCCAGTATGATATTCATTTGTGTTTAAGTTTGTAAGTGTCCTTCAGTTTGCATACTTAGTTCCTGATCGTTGTTGTGTGGTATTCTTATCCTACTACATTATACTATGATATAAAATCAGACTTACATTATTGAAAATCTGATGATTTCTAAAAAAAACCTCCTCTTGTGACATATGAGGAGACGGGCACTATTTGCCCCTTTTGGTCCCCATTTTCGCTTAAGTATTCTCAATAAGTATGATGAAAGTAGTGTATTACTGGAAAATTAATGCACAGATAAGATATAGTGTAAATATATTTACTTGTGTGACTATCAAATAATCATTTATAAATTGTCTTGTAAAAGCCATTTTTAACCATTTTGACCCCTTTTCTGAAACTTAAACTGACCTCAAATCTATAATTTCTTGTATGCTATGTGATTGTCTCCAAATTGGGCCATTAACAACTAGTTTTCAAAATTTAATGTATAATTACAAATTTCCAGCATAATAATATTCATCTTTTTCTAGAAATGGACACATTTTGACCTTTTTACCCCTGTTTTGACCCCAAAGACCTCTAAATTTGACTATTAACAACTATTTTTCTAAAATTTGTGTAACATTCAGTTTTTAAATGTGATTTAATGTATAAATGTAATTCTTTGGATTTTTCATCTTGATAATTTGTGAAATATATTGTCATTTTCCCTCTATTTTAGGTGATTTTTGGCCTTGGTTTAAAGTCCGTTTTAATGCTTCTATTATGCATTATGGCAGTCTTAATTGTATTTCTGCACTTTTGAACACTTCCCAACCGTTTCTATTGGTAAGGTTGTATCGTGACCTCTATCTCAAACAGGCCTGAAAGTAAGGATTTTTTTATGATGTGTCTACTTAACGCGTCAAATTCTTTTTTGCGCATCATCCAAAATTTTGGCTCGTCAATTTTTTTAGTTTTATTATTTTTTTCCATTACTTCGTAAATATTATCTTCTCGTGATACTGTCGTATATAGGTATTATTGGGTTCATGAAGTGAGACACAACTTTTATAATTAGGCTTTCGCCCCATTTTTTTATTTGGGTACAAGGCGATTTTGATTAAAATTGTTAAGAAAAAACGCCTCCAAATAAAGACGAAAGATTTAGATATTAGCCATGTCGATATAATTCCTCGTAAAAAAGTTTATTCCACGCAAAATGTGATAAAGGGACATTAGTCTGAGACTTTTAGTCACCCCTTGTAGACTAAAAATAAATAAGTACTTATACTGTAACATCGTAAATTCTGTAAGCCCTTTTTTGGTAAAAGTCATTCAACTCAATCATTACACCCTGTAATTTATACGTCATAATATTTATATAAATATGACTGCCACCTATCGGAAAAACATCTGAAAGTACAATATTTTAAAAATAAATGCCCGTAATTCAAATGGAAGTGTCCAACTTGAGTACATTATGTTTAACTAGGGTACACTAAAGTTAATGTGATCGGTATTGAAAATAAATGAGTTGGATATAAGGCAGAGAATTCTTTTAGGAGTCGGAAAAACAGTTCTTCTTCAATCGTATCATACTGATCCAGCCATAAAAACACTTAATTCATCTAGAACGTCGAAGGTGCAAAAATAGCAACAAAAAAAACGAGAGCACTATTCATTTTGTTGGCAACCCTTGTCCTATTTCGTTTTACTAGTGTACAATTATTTTCTGTCTAAACCAAATGAAGTGGTTCCGTTACATTCCCGAAATGTACCAACTAAGCATTATTAAATTCGCCTTTACTAAGTAAGAAAGAATGTTAAAAATTATCGTTGAAAACGACGTGATAAGATAAAACGATGGTGACCGCAGATATGTGCAAGTAACTGTGCAAAACTTCACCTTGACTGCAACCACACACGACAGTAAGATTTACAGCAAATTAGCAACTACCCCGCAGACAGGAAAAGTAATACCACCTAGTGCAAAACTAGCATGCGTAAAATTCATTTAGTTAACTTCATTTAAAGCATATTCAGAGAAAAGGAGTCGGAATTCTCTAAGAACTTACCAATTATAAGGAATAATTCAGCGCTAATTAAGTTTCATAGTATAAATAAGTCGAAACTAGAAAAATAAATATTCTTAATTTTGAATAAAGTGAAAAATTCACACTATCAAATCGTCAATGAGATGATATTAGTTGTTAGCATGGTTTATCATCCATTCTAAATCGAGTTAATAGTTATCTTATCTTGACTTTAGATTAATATTTCACCTCGCTCTCATTTCTCCCCACTTAAAACTTGATCATTTTCATAGTGCTGGTCATGGTAAACTACAGCATCAGTCACGAGTTGTTCACTGTTGCCGTCATTCAACACAGCATCATCGTTGCTCATATGTTTCTCACTCATCACAGTTACACCATCGGCGATAAGTGACTGCTTGTCAGCATTACTTACCAATACAAAATCATCTGCATTGTTTATGAGTTTATCTTTCAGCGCCAACTTATTCGCCTGCATTTCGAGTTTGTCCTGATTCCTCAGAAGTTCATCAGCCTGCATAGCAAGTTTGTCATTATTCCTTATAAGTTTATTCTCTTGCATTGCAATCTTATCATTATTTATCGCGAGTTTATCTTTCTGCATTTCAAGTTTGTCCTTTTGCAGTTTATCAGTCTGCATTTCACGCGTTGGTCCTGTTTTGCCTACTCGGTCATCCTTGATACGCTGAAATATACCACCCGTGTTGGTCATTTTTCGTCGCACTTTCATCTCGACGGATTTCAAGGAGTATTCATAGCCACGAAAAGTGTACCATACGATGCATCTTGCAAATGGCTGGTCTTCATCTTTCCAACGATAGATGCCGTTCAGATTCGAGTAATGACATGATTTGTACCACCATGCACCCCGAAACACTGTACTACAAGCTCTGTAATCCTCGTCGTTGTCACGATCGTATGTTGAAAACTGCATGCCGCTATGATACGTTAAACTATCACCACAATTTCCTGAGAAGCCACCCACATGCAACGTATAGTTCAACATCTCACTGTCGATTTGAAAAGTGTCATATTTTGCATACAACTCCGTTTCATTCCAGTCCCTCATATCGACGCGCAGTTCGGTGCCGGCAGGATAGGCCGCTTGTAACGAGATCAAATAGAGATCTTCATTACCCAGGTAAAACTCCCGTTGAAGAGAGCCGAATCCGGCTTTGTAAACATCCCAATTCTGATAAAAGTTAAGGTTTCCGTTTATTCGTCTCTGTATAACAGTCCAGCCTCCGCCGTCTGATCTCTGGTCACAATACGCTCGGATAACTTTGAGGTTGCTCATGTGAATCTTGTATAATCCATTGATTCGAAATCCGTCATGGAAATGATCTAAGCAATCTCTTTTTGCGGGAAGATTCATGCAATCACAATAATACTTCTCTAGCATCTGGTCGTCATCCACGCACGTGCACGAGCCACAGGCATCGACAGGGAGCAGTTGACAGTACGTTGACCAAGAAGCCCTCTCTCTTTTCATGGTCCCGAGTGTGACATCCTGCCGAATACTGATATTCTTTAAATGACTCAATTGATTCTCAAAATCAACTATCTTCGATTTCTGCTTTCCATTAATTTTCTTTAAGGCTTCTTCTTGCTCGCTTTGTAAGTGGGATATCTCGACCTCATGTTGAATGCGGAGTTGTTTCAAGTCAATGGTTTGCTTCATCTTCAGTTTCTTTATTTCTTCCTTGAGCTCTTTGAAATCACGGTTCAATTCATTAAATTTACATTTTAGCATTTCTGCATCTTTATCGGCTGAGCAAGAATCGTCCCCGAGTATGGACACTAGCAAGATGAAAATCAGAGTTACTGTGAATGCAAACATATCGATTTTATGCAATGTATAAATGGTTTATAGTACTTTGGACTACTCGAATGGGAAGAATCTCATGAATTCTCATGACATTGACCATGCAGAGACATGTATTTGTAACAAATAGTCAAACTGAGAACTTCTGACGAAAAATTTCACTAAAATATTAGTAACTCTTTAACAACACCAAAAACACCAATATAATTCAGGACAAACTTAAAATCGACTACCAATCAACTAAAAGACATCTCCTGGAGACTTGAGTCAAAACGTGTTCTGTCTCTTACATTGCCACGCTCACCAAAAGCTTTCAAAACAAGAAAACCTGTCTTTAGAACTACTCATCGAGTAAGATTCGTTTACAAACGAGACCACAGCTATAGACCAATATAGTCTCATTTCAAATTGTGTTGAAATTCAAACCTGAAATAAGAAATAAGAAACAAAGAACGTCGAGGATACCCTTACATAAACTTACATAAGCTTTATTGAATATCTTTAATTTACCTATTATCAAATTCCTGACAACTTACGTCGAACAATTAGGGAATAAGTTTTAAATCACAATTTCTATAACAAAATTTCAACCTTCTAAAAGAAAACAAAATTGGATGCACAAGCACTTTTACATGTTTTAATGCAAATATCAACAAACAAATGGAGCATTTATCTAAAACCATTTCAAAGAGATTAATGATCAAAATTTAAACTTTGGATTGGCAAATTCATAGTATGGCAAGAAACCTTTTCGATAAAGAATAAAGAATAAAAAATAATTATGACACAAGACAAGTTGCAAGATTTTACGCAGTAAATACAAGTTAATTACTCAAACCAAAGTGCGCCTTAGATCGATCAAATAAACAAAGAAAAAAAAACCTTTGAAAACATTTGACGTTATAAATTCAAGTTCAAGAGGGTTATCAGGAAATTTTTTTAAATAATTTCATTACTTTTCCTCGTCCAGTGTCCTCGGGTAATTACAAGATGAAACTGAGGGCATAATAACAGAGAAAACAGGGGATGCGTGCAGTAAATACACGACACTGTATTAACTGATTCTAACCTCATCATGTTCAGGTTCCACCCCCTGAAATTGAGATATACGGTTATTAGAGCTAATAAATATATGTCATCTGTTACTGTACTTTGGATTCCAATAGAGTATGAGACAAATTTTAGAAAATAAAACATGTTTTGTCTTGTGTGGGAAGATTTAAAAAACGGTCTAGAAAATTTAATTATAACCTTTTCAAAAATTCTGCGAATCGATTACTCCATGTATTTTCGTATGAATTAATTTTTAATGAATTTTTTTTATGTTTGCCTTTAAAAAGTGGGGAAATGTAGCAGTTAAAACACTTTTATGTAACTATTTGCACAATGTACTTACTATTTATCTTTTGACATAGGGTCTCCGAGCTTGCCTTCACCCCCTTTCACCTGGAGAAAATGCTTATTTTCTTATTTGAATCCGTCGAGTAAATAAAGTTCTCTTAAACTGCATATCGTGCAATAAACAATAGAATGAAGCTTGATTGATGGAATACAACAAATCAGATCAACAAATTGTTTTCTTTTGAAAAGATACGTTATACCACTCGGCGTTATAACAGGATCCCTCATTATTTCAAAACTGATTTTACCACATAATTGATCCGGAACCTCTCTCCTCTAAAATTTAAGCATAGAAACATAAATCCTTTCTTAACAAAGTAACTACAGGAAATTAAAAAATGATGAATAGAAAATTTATTATTATTACGAAGGAATTATCATGACTAAAGAAATACAAGAAAGTGTGTGTGTTTGTGTGTGTGTGTGTGTGTGTGTGTGTGTGTGTGTGTGTGTGTGTGTGTGTGTGTGTGTGTGTGTGTGTGTGTGTGTATACGAAGGCAATTGGAGCACTTTTACAGAAAATAAGCAGGGATTGCAATTTTACCCCCACCACCAATATACACTGTTTTCAAGTAGCCCGATAAAAATACGATTGATTTATACAAATTTAAAGTCCTGATGTCAGACTGTGTATATTTTAACCAGAACCTTGATCTCACCCACTTTTCTAATTTCTTCCCAGTTTTTTCAAGCAAATTTTTTTTCACGATGACGAATCTGATAAAACTAGCAAAAAATAACAATTTTCCCCAAGTTTCGTCAATTTACTACTACTTTTGCTACTAATCCTTCAAGATGAACAAGTTTACTTGCTAAATCTTTGTTTTTCTATCTGCTGAAGAAGATTATTTTACTAAATTTGTGCAAAACTTCTTCCCTGCATTTTAAAAACAGAGAAGATGCTGCATTTCTTCCCCTATGTCATCCAGAATATACACCATTGTACCTGAGCCTGCTCTTGTAAAATGTTGTATATTTTCAACATAATTTATAAGTTAGTTCCCAAAATATGCACTTTCTAAGACAAAATTGGTTCCCTTCAAGCAAAATCAGACTCACAATGGTTTCCTCAAAAAGAAAGGTTACGGAAGAAAATTTCAACAAATGGAAACAGATGGACAGACAATCTTTGTGTATGCTATTATTGCTGAGAATCCAACTACCTTATATCTTGAGATAATTGAATATCAATAATCAGAAACAAAGAAAGGAACTAACTCAAAAGAAATACCCATAGTTGACTTACTTTTCTCCGCTCATCTACTTGAGAAAATAATTCATTTACTTCATTTAACCTCCTAGTCTAAAAGAACAAGCATTTATTTTTGATAGAATAAATCACACACTTGTTGTAATAATGGTAATCATAAATCAATTTTTCTAATTGAACTTACAGCATCTTCTTCAATTGTTCTTGCTTCCCCTTCATTTGCAGCCTCTTTTTCATTTACTTTATTCAGTTGCCTAAAAAAAAGTCAAAGTTCTTTAAAATACAATTTCGTTATATTTTCAACGATTCAATTTATCTAAATTTCAAATTTACAACATGCATGTCTGGTACATTCTGGAAATAGATGTAGTGTCTGACATCTATAATAGGTCCTTCAAAAGACATTAACTCTCATGACTTACTTAGGCACAAATTTAAACAGTGTCTTGTAAATTGTTTTGTAAAACTACTTAATAGAAACAATTTAAAACCTGAACATATTGGCTCCAAGAGATGACTGCTTAAAAAGAATATTCAGAAAATACTTTAAGTGCCAAAAGTTTAACAATACTGAATAGTAAGTAAATGTAGCTGTTCAACACCTATTGTAAATGATATATACATCTGAACAGTATCAAGTATGACAAGAGTAATACAAGGGACATGAAGTGACAAGCTAATTTAGCTGTCATCAACATCATTCAAACTAAACACAGAAACTGTGTGAAAAACACCATAAGAAGGCCATTGACACCTTGGCATGCGTTCTTCGCCTTTAATGTCATTCAGCATGACCTTGTCAGAGTAGAATCAGCCCCCAAATAAGCAGGTTAAAGAATCATGCAAAGAATTAGCCCCAGCACAGAAATTTTATAGTCAGAATCAAAATAAGATGCACTTCTTACATCCCTAGACTTTTTGAAGCCATTTTTCAATATTTTTTGATACTTTATTTTTCAGTTGAAATCAACATAAAAGCACTTTTTTTAGAAAATATAAAAAAATATATTCAGAATAGATCAAATAAGGAAAAAATGAAGAAGGAAATTCGAACTTCTGAACCGCAGGGTTTTAAAAAATGAATGGTACATTATTGAAATCTTCATCTCCAGAGAAGCCCAAAAATGTATGCACGTTGCTAGAATTTGGATCAATATTTACCGAATATATGTACCCTAAAGATACCCAAATTCACACTTTTTAGCCATATTATAGGTCCCCCCCCCACTCACTAATGACACAGACTTTTCCCGACCTTGCACAACCTTTCAGATTTGGTCGGTGTTGGTCGGATTTGGTTGATTTAAGTATCATAAAGTCTAATATTTTGAGCTGGACAATTGGACAAATTTTGCTTTATATCAAGTTTGAGCAACAGTCAGGCTTTTCAATCTGATTTAATGTATAATTGCAAATTCCCAGCTAATAATATTCATTTTTTCTTGAAACGGGCACATTTTGACCTTTGTTTTGACCCCTAATGACCCTAACTTTGGGCCAAAAACTATGCTTTTTGTCCAATTTGTGTATCAGTTAGTTTTCCAATGTGATTTAATTGATAATTGCAA
>JAUKPT010004884.1:0-10807 GCA_032273505.1 Nanomia bijuga
TATTAATCTCTCACGCAACGACTTTCAAAGAGTCACGCGACATAAACAATAGAATTTGTAGGTCGTTTCACTTAACGCACAGTTTCACTAAACGCATACCACAAGGGGGGGGTAAATTCTGACCCCCCCAGTCTTAGAGCACTCCAAAAAGCCCAGTCCAAATAGGGTTAAGTAATCAAATGTATATCGTATAGCAAAAAGAAATCTCCTTTATATCGGTAGTTTGTTTCGGCTTAAACGAAACCTTCTTCAGCCTTTCTTACAATTTCTTTAAACGTCAATAACAAAAGAACTTTAAAATTTCATTTCTCAAAAATTTCACGAATTAATGTTCTGTCATGTTATATTGTGGCATTTAAATCGTAACCAATCAATTTTAATATTTAGGGGTTTAAAGCCTGTTTATCAAGAATGTGAAATTTGCCTTTTTTTCCCCGAAATTTATTTTTCAGCATTTGATATTTATAAACTATTCATCGTTTACCTTTGAGATATTTACCTTTTGTGATGTTTACCTCTGTGATATTTAATAATTATTGAGTTATTTGAGTTCCACGGCAACATATTTGGCCGTATCTCTATAGGCCATGGTAAAAGATAACATAACTTTGTTTTGATCTAAAAATGAACTGAATTTTATCAATCGTTATTTTTGTTTTTGTTTTCATTTTATTTTTAAAAATGGCAATGACAATGACGTCATAAAAATCTAAAGAAATTTGATTCGGTAATTACTTAGGCATGCGCAATAGTTATTTCTTGGTTGCGTTATTAGATACGTGCATGTGAACACGATGTTACGTTATGACTTACGTCGCGTTTTGTTGTAAGAGCTTTACGTATATTTTTGACGTGAAGTTTAACGTCAAAAGTTTACGTGTATGTGAATGAAGCTTAATAGAAAATGTCTGATAAATATCATTACTTTTTATTACGATTAAGCTGCATTTCCCATTGTCTGCACTTAATGGCTCATTCAGTAATCGTATATTTGTATTATTAGCTGAGTTAGTTGATGGTGATTATTCATTATTTTGTTTAATTCCTTTGCAGCAACTAATAAAGCAATTAATGATTACATTCCATTTATTGTCATGTTGATTAATTTAAGAGAATGAAATAAAACATATAAGTAATAATTTACGCATTCCCTCAGGGCAAATCATTATGATTGTTGACTTTCTAGATACAATAAAACAAATATACTATATTAAATCATTTTGATCGAGCAGGTATCTTGATTAGAAAGATGAATACGAGAAGCTGTTTTATCATTTTTAACTGGGTACTTCGTCTGCTTACTGCAAGACATTAAAACAGTACTGTAAATATACTATAAAAATTAAAAAAAATGTCTAAAAAATCCTACAGAGAAGTCGATCCGAAAAAGATTAATTACGAGTCCTTAATACAACATTTGTGATTTTGTGATCGTTGAAAATGGTATTATTATTAAAAAAATCCCACAGTCTTGAGTTGACGCAATGTACAGTCTTTAAAACACTGCAGAATCAACTGGACACCTGCCCAACAAATACATTCTTCCATCAAGAGGCATGCTTTTGTTTATACCTGTCTCTTTTTTTGGAGATTGTCTTCTCTTAGCCGTAACAATGTTCAGTGTTCTGTTTTAAACATATTTTAGGGTTCGGGTATCTTCATTTGCCAATACCCAAAAGGAAGTTTCTTTTATCACTTATCCACTTCAATATTTTTGTTTTTTTCAAATTGTCTGACTAACTCATCAAAATCAACATGAAAGATCAACAAGGCAATCCCGATTTCCAAAATGAAGCATTCGTTGTCACTTTTTGTTTTTTCAGCAATTATCTCGCAAACATAGCTTGAATTGATTGCTTGTACCATCCTACGTTGTTTACGAACTGATAATCTTATCAATATTACTAGAACAAAGCCTGAAATTACAATTGTGAATGCATTATTCAAACGATATGATTCTGTGATATGTACAGATTTCTCTTCAGCCATATAAATACGAAACTCACGCATGTTCAAAGGTGCAGTTTGATCCAAGTTAAATTTTGAGTAAACAGAAACGTCTTGCCAATCAAATGCTTCATTAAAGAGGTAAGAGTGAATCTTCAAACCGTTTATTAAGTAATTTGCGTGATAGCTATCATCAATTCTTCTTAACATTATCTCAATTGTATTCCACTGTGTTACCGACAAATTTGTTATTGCGTGTGTCATTTTACCCAAATTTACCTGATGTGATATGTCAAGAATGCCATGCTTGTATTGGACTTCAATGATTTTGGTGTCATTATTGTTACATTTAAAGAGGATTATACTAGCTAGATCAGATGAGTTGTAGCATTGAAAATCAAGAGTTATGACGAATTGTTTGTTTAGGAATGCCATTTTAGTAATTTTTTCTCTTAGTGTAAATAATTTAGGTTCTTCAATAATTTTGTACATCTTGAAGCCTTTGGTTAAAATGTCAGAATTTAATTTATCGCTACTAATCCTTAATCCATCTAAAACACAATCAATAAGTAATGACAATATCTTAAATATTTCCAATGTTTTAATCAAATGAAACGAGCAAGATATCTGATTCTGACGAAAGTCTATTTTTAACGAAGTTTTCTTTCTATCATTCATATGAAGAAGATAAAAAAGAAGTCGACGATCCAAACAGTAGATATTATTTCTGCTTAGATTAATTAGAACTAAATATCTTAAACCGACAAAGGAATCTTTATGAACAACTTTCAGATTGTTTTTACTCAAATTAAGTTCATTCAATTTCTCCATTTTTTGAAATGCTTCTTCAGCATACCACTCTAAATTGTTATTTCGAAGATCTAACGTTTTCAGGTTTGTTACGTTGGAAAATACTTTTGCTGATAAATTACGTAGCATATTGTTCCTCATGTACAATCCTTGTAAATGCGTTAGTCCACTTAACATGTCATCGGGGATGTGTTTCAAACCATTACTTGAAAGGTAAAGTAGACGCAAATTCTTTAATGAAGAAAAGTGCACGTTCGTCAACGCAGACAATTTGCAATTTTGCAAATTCAAAATCCTCAAACCTAGCAAGTCTTTAAAAATATTTGTGTCTAGATCTAGTAAAGGATTGTAAGACAAATCTAAATTAAGAAGTCTTCGTAGAGGAGAAAATGTGTATTTTGTTATTTCTGTTATATTGTTTCTTTTAAGATTAAGCGAAGAAAGTTTGGTAAGATCTTTAAATGTCGATGCAGAAATAACCTTGATCTTGTTATTTGACAAATCTAAATTAAAAAGTGTCGATAGATTCGAAAATGCATTTTTGTTTATTTGTTTCATATAGTTGTAGGAAAGATCAATCTTTCGAATACTCCACAATCCTTTAAATAATTTTTCACGTAGCTCTGTAATTAAGTTATGTTTTAAGCATAAAGTTGACAATTTATCGAGGCTACTAAAAGTTTCATCTTGTAAACTCAACAAATTGTTATTATCAAGATATAGCTGTTTTAAATCATTTACGTAACTCAATATTTCTGAATTGAATGGTAAAGATAGTTGATTGTTGTCAAGTCTTAGTATTTGCAGCTTTGATAACTTAGAAAACGTTTTGTTTTCAATCATAGCCATATTATTGTTGCTCAAAGATAAAAATGTAAGTGCCTTTAAAGGATACATTAGCTGATTAGGAATCAATTTGAGATTATTTCCGTCTAGAACAAGAATTTGTAGCTTTGGCAATCCTAAAAACAAATCAGAATGCATGTTTTCCAATTGATTTCCACGTAATGTCAATCGTCTTAGTTCTGTCAATTTTATGAATGTCGACCAATCGAAAGAAAGAATTCTGTTATCATCCAAAGTTACTTCTTTTAGTTTTGTCGTACTGGAGAAAGTTGATCCATGGATCTTTGATAAATGATGGTTTCTTGACACTTGTACTCGTACCAGACCTTTGAGACCAATTAGCAATTTTTCATTTATTTCCATTAGTTTTGTGTCCAACAATGAAAGTGATATAAGATCTTGTTGTCCAAAAAGTGCCAAATCATCGATATAAATTAGTTTAGGTGCTGAAATGTGCAAGTAAACCAAATTTTTGAAATTGGCAAAAGTATGATCAAAGATCCTCTCAACATTGTTTAATGTCAACTCTAAGCCACTTATATCATTAGGTACATGATATAGAATTCGAGTTAGATTTTTGTTATTACACTCGATAAAGGTAAGTTGGCATGTACAGTTTGCTGGACACAGTGTTAAAGTACTGACAAAGTTTGACAAAAACATAGCAATGAAAATGAAATTGTTCATTTTTGAATCAAATTAATCAAAAATGCAAATGGAGTAATCTAATACCTTTAAGCTGGAAAAGTGCTCGTTGAATCCAAAAGCAAATACATATGGTTTGCAAATCATATATTTATACTTCCTTCTGAAGTCTCAGTGACGATCACAACTAAGAATAATCGATACATGCTGATTCTTATACTCTCTTCACATTGAAATATGGTATGCAGTCGTAAACAGTAAGCGTATAATGAGACTTGATTTGATAGTGTAACCTAAAAAAATAATCAATGATATCATATCGGCGGTTATATATATCTATTTGCTAGGGAAGGGATGAACCTGTACAATGTCAGCAGAGCTAATTATAACGAAATTAAGGTCCCGTTAAGGCTGATCGGCTGTGATCGTTTTTTTCCCATCGAAATCAATTTAGTCCGACCAAGTCGATCGACAGAATCCAGTTTTCTTCTCACTTTTCGCATCTTGACCTTCATAAGAACGATATGGTTTACTCCTATGAAACTAGCGATATAGACCCATTGGAATAGAAACAAAGTCGTGAAAGGAGGAGCTATGATAGAAAATGATCGGTCTGATCGAATGGTGTCCGATTATAGCAATTTTTCTACAATCAATGATCATCGATCATTGAGCATGGTCATTGTAACCAGTACGCAGGGCGGGATAAAAGCCGGTACCTGTAGCACTTGTAGGTCAGTACCAGCCCTCAAAATCCACACTTAAAATCTCATGACCTACGAGATATTTAGCCGGAATAAAAGAACCACAAGTGGTTCTAGAAAAATGGTACAAAAAGGTTATGGGCCGTTCAGAAATGACGTAACACAAAATTTTGCAATTTTAATCAACGCAGTGTCAAAAAATGACTGACCTCTCTCCCCCTTGTGACGTCACGCAAACTTAAAAACCCTCCATGAAATTGTTGAGAACAAATTTGATATTCTCCTTGTAGACCAGCGGCTGATTGAGCTTAGTGTCAATATGAAAGGTAACTATGGGTTCAATGTTCTTTGGTCATTTTAGGTATGCTGATTACGAATATAACCGGTAATCGGTGTGATTGGGAAGCTTTAATTAGCCTAATTTTAGTCCATTTTGGTCCATTCCGGTATAAAGTGCATTTTTAAATTGTTTATTTCTAAATTCGGATTAGATAGCTATAGTACAGTCGTATATGTCAGAAAAAGGCTTCGCGCAATTTTTGTGTTAGAAGCAATATCTATACATCGTTGGAAAGCTTATTATGTCAGGATTCCAAAATCATATGGCTACAATTTTGTACCTGGCTTCGTTGCCATGAAAATGGCTGTTTTTGGAAATTCTTTTTTTTATCCCAAATGTCTTAAATTATAAATCAATAGAAGCAAAATTTTATGCTGATCATAAATCACAATAGAACATTACCTTAAAATCTATTGGTTTAAATTTTTTTCATTATTCATAAGATACATTTTAAGAAAGTTGATGGTTTAATTTCATTAGGATATTTCTTTTTAAACATTAAGCAAACAAATTAAGTAGCAACCAATTTTTCTGTAGGTTTCTCATCTTAAAATACACTTCCTGATATATAATCCAGAAAGTACTGTCCAGAAAGTTGTTAAACTATGCAAAAAAATCCACAACGATCCATTTATCGTCGAGAAGGAATTGATAGATGTAGTTTCGTAAACGAAAAACCCAGTTGATTTACGTAGAATTGTTAACCTTGAAATTAGATACCGGAACATATCGATGTTTGGTCAAAGCAAACTGTCCTCTTTTTGCGCAGCAGAAATTTAGTTTAGAGGAGAAAGTGAAAAAACATTGTACTTCTATTGAAAAGTCAAGAATTAGGATTGAAACCTTTGGCAGCAATGGCTGTTCTGGCAGATGGCATAAACATTCGGTCTCAGGAAAATGAAAATGCTGAGGTAGCCCCATCTGAAGATATGCACGAAAAACACTTTAAACCTGCTTAGTCGCTGACAACTACTGATATAAACACGATATCCCTGCGATTAACCCAAGATAAACAGGATAGCGACGAATTCGTTATTGGCGTATTCAAAGATGGATTCTTTCTTGTTCAAATTATCCAGGATAATAGCGAGCAAGTAACTGAAATCTTTATGAAAGAGGTTTCCCGGAGGGAGAGATACGCGACTAAAAACCTACTGGAAGTGGCCATCACCCAGAGATATTAAGACACTGGACAAAAACTGTTTGATGGAAATTCGGTCAAATAATGATGTAGTCCTTGGTTTATTATCAACCCGAAATTTACAAGCTGTACAACTAGAAGAAAAGTTTGCTTGATGCAACTAAGACCTTAATGTTAACGATTGAAAAATGAATTCATACAGGAAAAAAAATATTTTCCAAATGTCATTCGAATCTCTTTTGAATCAATTCAATCAATTCATTTTAAGCAATCTGGTAATTCAAAGAGTTAAACAGTCTAATGTAAAAACGTATGACATATGTACTTGATATCGCATGGGTGCTAGTGCAAAATGGGATTTATCTCTCCTAGTCTTGGACTAGAAAAAAAAATCCCATATTGCACGAGCAAACATTGCAATAACAGGTTTATCACATGGCACAAAACAAAAAACCAACCCCATCCCTTAATATATAAGTAACTAGTTTCAATATTTCATCTTTAGCTCTAAAATAAAAAATGTAATAATTAACATTCCATAATACATCCTATTAATCTATAATTCTTCCTTCAGTGACTTTATTCAGATTCCTTATTTTAGAAAATGTACAACTTTTTCAATTAAATGTTTTCAGGATTTTTTTCTTTTGTTTTGAACTTAAAAGGAAAAGAAATTCGAATACTCGCACATTCATTCAAGCTATCAATAAGAGCCAGCAGAACCACTTTCGCAGAACCATTTTCGCAGATTTATTCAACCTATCTATATTAGTCCACAGAACCACTTTCGCAGAACCACTTTCGCACATTCATTCAAGCTATCTTTATGTACGCAGAACCAATTTCGCAGAACCATTTTCGCACATTTATTCAAGCTATCTATATTAGTCCACAGAATCACTTTCGCAGAACTACTTTCGCACATTCATTCACGCTATCTATATGAGCCAGAGAACCACTTTCGCAGAACCACTATCGCACATTCATTCAAGCTATCTAAATAAATCTGCAGAACCACTTTCGCAGAACCACTTTCGCACTTTTATTCAAGCTATCTATATTAGTCCGCAAAACCACTTTCGCAGAACTACTTTCGCACATTCATTCAAGCTATCTATATGAGCCAGTAGAACCACTTTTGCAGAACCACTTTCGCATATTCATCCGAGCTATCTATATAAGCCAGCAGAACCACTTTGGCAGACCCACTTTCGCACATTCATCCAAGCTATCTATATGAGCCAGAAGAACCACTTAGGCAGAACCACTTTCGCACATTCATCCAATCAATCTATTTGAGCCAGCAGAACCACTTTGGCAGAACCACTTTCGCACATTCATCCATGCTATCTATATGAATTAGCAGAACCACTTTGACAGAACCACTTTCGCACATTCATCCAAGCTATCTATATGAGCCATCAGAACCACTTTGGCAGAACCACTTTCGCAAATTCATCCAAGCTATCTATATGAGCCAGCAGAACCTTTTTGGCAGAACCACTTTTGCACATTCATCCAAACTATATATATGAGCCTGAAAAACCACTTTGGCAGAACCACTTTCGCACATTCATCCAAGCTATCTATATGAGCCAGCAGAACCACTTTGGCAAAAACAATTTCGCACATTCATCCAAGCTATCTATATAAGCCAGCAGAACCACTTTGGCAGACCCACTTTCGCACATTCATCCAAGCGATCTATATGAGCCAGAAGAACCACTTTGGCAAAAACAATTTTGCACATTCACCCAAGCTATCTATATGAGCCAGCAGAACCACTTTGGCAGAACAACTTTCGCACTTTTATCCTAGCTATCTATTTGAGCCAGCAGAACCACTTTAGTAGAGCCACTTTCGCATATTCATCCAACCTATCTATATGAGCCAGCAGAACCACTTTGGCAGAACCACTTTTGCACATTCATCCAAGCTATCTATATGTGTTAGCAGAACCACTTTGATGGAACCACTTTTGCAAATTCATCCGAGCTATCTATATGAGCCAGAAGAACAACTTTGTCAGAACCACTGTCGCACTTTCATCCAACCTATCTATATGAGCCAGCAAAACCACTTTGGCAGAAGCACTTTCGTACATAATTCCAAGCTATCTATATGAGCAAGCCGAACCACTTTGGCAGAACCACTTTCGCACATTCATTCAAGCTATCTATATGAGCCAGCAGAACCACTTTTGCAGAACCACTTTCGCATATTCATGCGAGCTATCTATATAAGCCAGCAGAACCACTTTGGCAGAACCACTTTCGCACATTCATCCAAGCTATCTATATGAGCCAGCAGAACGACTTTGGCAGAACCACTTTCGCACATTCATCCAAGCTATCTATATGAGCCAGCAAAACCACTTTGGCAGAACTTCTTTCGCACATTCATCCAAGCTATCTTTATGAGCCAGCAGAACCACTTTGGCAGAATCACTTTCGCACATTCATCAAAGCTATCTATATCAGCCAGCAGAACCACTTTGGCTGAACCACTTTCGCACATTTATCCAAGCTATCTATATCAGGCAGCGGAACCACTTTGGCATAACCACTTTCGCACATTCATTCAAGCTCTCTATATGAGCCAGTAGAACCACTTTGGCAGAACGACTTTTGCACATTCATCCAAGCTATCTATATGAGCCAGCAGAACCACTTTGGCTGAACCACTTTCGCACAATCATCCAAGCTATCTATATCAGTCATCCACTTTGGCAGAACCACTTTTGCACATACATCCAAGCTATCTATATGAGCCAGCAAAACCACTTTGGCAGAACCAATTTCACACCTTCATCCAAGCTATCTATATGAGCCCGCAGAACCACTTTGGCAGAACTTCTTTTGAACATTCATCCAAGCAATCTAAATGAGCCAACAGAACGACTTTGGCAGAACAATTTTGCACATTCATCCAAGCTATCTAAATGAGCCAGCAGAACTACTTTAGCAGAACGACTTCCGCAAATTCATCCAAGTTATCTATATCAGGCAGCAGAAACACTTTGGCATAACCACTTTCCAACATTCATTCAAGCTATCTATATGAGCCAGCAGAACAACTATGGCGGAACGACTTTTGCACATCCATCCAAGCTATCTATATGAGCCATCAGAACCACTTTGGCAGAACCAATTTCGCACATTCAATTTTCGCTAAACTATTTTTGCACATTCATCCAAATTATCTATATGAGCCAGCAGAACCACTTCGGCAGAAACAATTTCGCATATTCATCCATGCAATCTATATGAGCCAGCAGAACCACTTTGGCAGAACCACTTTCGCACATTTATCCAAGCTATCTATATGAGCCAGCAGAACAACTTTGGCAGAACATCTTTCGCACATTCACCAAGATATCTATAAGAGCAAGCAGAACCACTTTGGCAGAACACCTTTCGCACATTCAATTATCGCATAACCAATTTCACACCTTCATCCAAGCAATCTATATGAGCCGGCAGAACCACTTTTGCAGAACGACTTTCGCACATTCATCCAAGCTATCTATATGAGCCAGCAGAACCAATTTGGCAGAAACACTTTCGACATTCATCCAAGCTATCTATATGAGCAAGCAGAACCACTTTGGCAGAACCACTTTTGCATATTCATCCAAGCTATCTATATGAGCTAGCAGAACAACTTTGTCAGAACACCTTTCGCACATTCAATTTTCGCAGAACCACTTTCGCACTTTCATCCAAGTTATCTATATGAGCCAGCAGAACCACTTTGGCAGAATCACTTTCGCACATTCATCCAAGCTATCTATATGATCCAGCAGAACCACTTTGACGGAACGAATTTCGCAAATTCATCCAAGATATCTATATAAGCCAGCAGAACCACTTTGGCAAAACCAGTTTTGCACATTCATCAAAGTTATCTATATGAGCCATCAGAACCACTTTGGCAGAAAGACTTTCGCACATTCATCCAAGCTATCTATATGAGCCAGCAGAACCACTTTGGCAGAACCAATTTCGCATATTCATCCAAGCAATCTATATGAGCCCTCAGAACCACTTTTGCAGAACGACTTTTGCACATTCATTCAAGCTATCTATATGAGCCAGCAGAACCACTTTGGCAGAACCACTTTCGCATATTCATCCAAGAAATCTATATGAGCCAGCAGAACCACTTTTGCAGAACGACTTTCGCACATTCATCAAAGCTATCTATATGAACCAGCAGAACCAATTTGGCAAAAACACTTTTGGACATTCATCCAAGCTATCTATATGAGCCAGCAGAACCACTTTGGCAGAACCATTTTCGCACATTCATCCAAGCTATCTATATGAGCCAGCAGAACCACTTTGGCAGAACCACTTTCGCACATTCATCCAA
>JAUKPT010004887.1:0-10807 GCA_032273505.1 Nanomia bijuga
CAATTTCTTCCTAAACAGTAAATTACATGGTAAATAATTATCATTGAAAAAACGAATCGTTCCAAATAGCAGCATCGACTACCAGGGGATAAACTAGGTGTTATAGCGTAACACCGGACGCATGAAACAATTTAGCCAATTTTGCAATTATGCTCTTTCTCCAAACCATCGGACACTTCCCTTAATTTGACGATTACACCCTGACATATTAAGCCTATCAACCGTGTGTCTGATCTCTTGAGTAACACACGAAAAGGTTGTTCTAAATATAACTTTCAAAACGCAGAAGATATGTGAATCAATTTACCTTGAAAACGTTTGAGATTTTCATTCCAGAATATGAGAGTTCTTCACCTCTCTCGTCACAAATGGCAGATATAAACGATGCTGGTTTACGAATCAAGCCAAGTTCCTACGATGAGAATTATTATATGATAACAGGGGAACATTGAAAAGAAAAAGTACTTAGATCAAGGTGGTCACTCAAAATTAGGGGACTTTCGTGGGCGTTTTCCATGAAAATACGGGGGGGGGGTCGAGATATATTTCATAAAATATTCGGGAAAATGACACTACCAAGCCTACTAATACCAATATTTTAAGAATATGCTTCCTAAAGAAAGAATGAACGTATGAAAAGTGGAAAATTTTTAAGAGAATTTTGTTCCTTCAAAGGGGTCACTTCTGTATTTTTAGGAATTTCGAGGAATTCGGAGATAAGTGGCCAGCCTGTAGATAATAGTACACAAGACGTCTACATCAAGGATAAATGTATTTTCATATTGTAAAAATTCAATGTCCTTGTTTTCATCATAAAAAAATAATGTTTTGAGGAAACTGATGATTTCGGCGCAAACCATTTCACATGACATGACAATTTATGGCCAATTCTATGTTACTCAAATATAATGTAGCTTATCTTACTTGGGCCCAACTGTAATCCATCGGCACTGTAGGTGGTCGAACTTCAGGTGCAGGGACGATCGTTCCACTTTTCACCAAACCTTGGTACACATCCCTAAATAAGAAAATGATTGCGGAAGTTAAATACTTTTTTCTACCTCAACAGAAGGCTTCAAGTCTTATAACTACAGCAACAGATAGGTAGAGAGGGATGGTAACACGAAAAAAATTCCGAGTCATTAATCAAGAACCAAAAGCTATGTTGATATCTAGCGAGAATTATTTTCTTCTAAGCAAGAACCGTTCTTAGGTATCCAAAATAAAGACTAATAATAAATCATTAATTTAAATTCATACCTGATCGCAACATTTAAATCATCAAATGAATTTGGAACATGAAGACCAGCAGCTTTCATGCCCTACGATAACAAAGAATGATGTAAAAGGTTGTCAAAATGACACCCGTACAAATGACCTCCAAAAGGGTGCTATATTGACAAAAGGGTGCTATATTGACACAAGGGTTTGTAAATTTGATAACCTCAACAGGACCTACTTTTTGCGCAGAAAAGGTGTCAATTAGAACATTAAGGGAGTCATTTTTTCAAAAGCATGTCCTTTTGACTACCTATTGGTGTCAATAAAAAGGAGGGCTCCTTAGTCCTTAGAAAAAGAAATGGTTACTTTTACTAACTTTGTTCTTCTCGACAGCAGTTTCGGCAGAGCTATTAGCACATGCATTTGCATGACCGAATTGAACCTAAAAACAATAGGATACAAGGTTAAGAGCGTGTCAAAGATTAAGAAAACTGAAAAAGAACATACAGCATCATACATGGCATAATAACAATAAGTAAAATTTCGTGTTTAAAAGCGGAACCAAGCAAAATGAAGTAACTATAGTCTATTTCAGCTCTGACTTTAAATTTGGTTGCCGCTGATTTTCTTCTTCATATTTCGTATTCTTCCTTTTCATTTTTTCACTTTTTTTTCTTTGCTTGCGAAAAATCCGAATAAAGATCATCACAGGGGCGCAAAGCTGAAATAAACTATGGTTTTTATATTTTTGTAGTACAAAAAAATCGTACAAAAAAGTAGTACAAAAAAATCGTAAATATTATTTTGATATCTCGTCTTACTTCTGTTGACATCATGCTTGCACATGTTCCAATACACCAACCGACCACAGGTTTCTTGATACGCCCATCTTTCACTGCTTCACAGATTTCATATTCATCAACACCACCGACCTGAAAGGTGGGAAATTAATAATCAAATCAATTAAATCAGGCCTTCAGAATTTGTTAACAGTAAATCATTCTCTAGTTCTCTCAGCAAATTACTAATAATAAATCACGGAAATCATGGAAAAAGCGTATGTGAGATTCCTACTTGAACAATTTGAAGTAAATACAGCTATTACCATATTACATATGAAATGCAATATTTGTAGAATAATTGAAATGTTTATGCGGTAAGATAAGTAATAACGAGTTCCTTACTTCTCCTAACAAAACCATCATTTTGATATCTGGATTGGCTTCGTATCTTAAGAAATGATCCAAGAAGACAGTACCAGGGTATCTAAACACAAGAATTAAAAATATGCATTCTAAATGTTGCATAAAAGTTAGACATAAAAAGTACATTTTTCAGAAGTTCGTAGCTAAATAAAAATGATCTAAGGCACGAGTTATTTCAAAACTTAATGGAATTCGTAAAAAATCGTAAAATAATGTTTTGAGGATTTAAAAACAACATAAAAAATTGAATTTTACGAAGTCGAGACTGCAGAAAGAATTCATCTGTGCATGTGTAGATACTAAGACAAACCCTTACCTATCTCCACCGATGGCTACTCCTTCATTGACACCATCTGTGGTTCGAGAAATGATATTGTTGAGTTCGTTTGATAAACCTCCAGATCTCGACACGTAACCAACACTAGAAAATGAAGGATATCGAAAATATTAACTTATTTTTAAAAGCCTCATCAATTTGTGCAGGTTTTATTCGGAACAACTTCCCTCACAACTTTTAATACGATTCTTACCTTCCAGGTCTGTATAATTTAGAAGCCAAGATATTATCTAACATTCCTCCAGTGTTACCAATTTTAAAACAACCTGGTTTGATACCACCAACCTAAAAAATAGTTGTATCTAATAGTTATGTCCATTGATATAAAGTTTTTGCTTCACCTGTATTGTTGTAAACATGAATTTATCCTACTGGCAAAATACAATTTTAGCAGACAAAACCAGTTAAAAATTCTGGATTGAATTTATCGATGGTCCCTAACTCTATCCTTTTCGTCGTATATCTTAGACCATTATTCGATCTACTCTTTCACCTCTTTCTATCATTCGTTTTCCTATAATGGCCAATATGCATAATGGAATTTCAAAAACACACCAGGAAATTGACAAAACAAATGTCGAAACAAAGCATGATTGGTACAAGAGAACTACTTACTGTAGCTGGACCAATGATATTGACACCTCTCATGCTAGCCTCCTTGTTCAAATGTTGTGTAATCCTCTCTGGAATACCTTCAGCGATGATGGCAACCGTACGGAACTATAAGATAGGAATTAATGTAAGCTCCAGCAGGGCTACACGAAATGTCGTGTTTGATAGCAATGTTATTCGGCATCTGTTGACATCGGCTGTTACTCTAGGGTCCCGAATAAACGTCCCCCCGCTTATTAGTTTTTCGGAAATTTTGCCAAAAATTGGTCCAAAACTTTAACTAAAAATTGAATTTTCTTCACCATATCTGCCTTAAGATCCTTTACAATGCTACTTGTACAATCCATGCATTCATTTTAGCACCCTTTATACACCCTGACAAAGCTCCCTTCGAAAGGTTTTTGGAAACCCCCGGCTATTTCAACCCAACCCCCGCTTCTTAGGGACTTGAGAGTATCATGCTTTATGACACTGGCTCCAGTATAATTCTAGGCTTCCAAAGATTTGCTATCATGCATAGTCCTGATCAGCTTAAGATAATATTAGCACCATGAACCAACTTAAAAGTTTTAGTATAATAAAGATTTCAAGTTAAATTGGAAATGATTGTAGAGGAATGCTTACCTGTGGGTGCTTTAATGCATCCATTGTTGCGTTCTTTGCAGATCTTAGAGAAGCGAAATTGACAAGAACATCAACATCTGGGTGTGCATTTACTGCATCAGCCATATCCGTGAAGACTGTAAGAAAAAAACAAAAGATGATCCAACAAGCTTGTTTAGAAATATGATCAAACAATGACTAAAGCAAGTTTTGTTTTTTATTTGTGAAAGATGATTAAAGTACAAGTCGACCTAAAATTATCCTAAAATTATCCTAAAACCATGATAATTAATGAGATAATTTGCATTCAAATTCCAACTCTGTGACATAAGCTGACCCCTGCTGAATTCTACCAACTTTTGTTAAACAATAGCTACATAATAGAAATGAAGTAGCTCAAATTTAAAATTTTTAAAAGATTTTGAATAAATTTTTCTTTTTCTCTACCCTGTTTTAAGACACTTAGCTATTTCCATTACCACGTTAATTATTAAATTGGACTATGAATATTGATATCGTTTATTTCTATTAATTATGGACCCGGCTGGCAAAAGAATATGTAAAACCAGTCTATTAAGATAAAAAAAAAAGTGCTGATCAGAATTTGTAACATTAGACAAACTACATGCAAATATATTATAATATAATATAATATAATATGAATTATCAGCTAAAACTACCAATTCAAACTCGCAAAGTGACCAAAAACCTCAAATGGTTTATTTTGGGGCCATTTGACCCCATTTTGGACCAGGAGATTTTCGAAAATCAGGCATTGTCACTTTTAATAGTTTATTGAAGGCTAACTTGATGCAAAAAATCAAGAAAAATGTATAAGAACTTGTGTTAATGACAAGCAGACAGACATAGGATCCGCAACAGGATGGGTAGGTCTAATAATGATTGTTACTATCGGCTGATGGTAGATAATATCACTATAGTCTAATGAGACCGGATATGCATTTTGTAAATTTGATCAAGAGATTGAAGGGGTAAATAGCCCTGCAAGAGTTGGATGATTCCAATCCATCTACCACCTTTCACCTTTTCACTTATATAATTAGCAAATGAAAGCTTAGATACGAGAATTAGTCAAAGTTGTTCGTGACTATTAACACGTTTAATGTCCTCTACGCATTTTAAATAAAATCTGTTTTGAAGTCATCTGTAAAAACTTACCTCCAATCATGATTTCTTTGTGTCCAAAATAAAATTTCTGGTTATGATTACCACTAAAACAAAATTAAAAACCAAATACTCAAAAAAAACAATTTCTTCCATAGAAGGTGTAATCATATAACGAATGGGTTATGAAAAACTTGATAAAAAAGATGCATTTACCTGAAAGGATATACAATAGCTTTTACCGATGGCTGATCTCTTCTGCAAACATAATCAAAATCGAGCATTCCCTACAACCAGAATAAAATATAATTGAATGATTTCCATTGCAGATTTTGGACGTAACACCTAAGGGATAAACTCAGAACTTAGTCTAATTTAGACTATTGATTGGTCAGATATTACATCATGATGATTTTAATTGGTTCATAAAACAATTTCACCACATTTTTCAGTTTTAATAAAACATCAAATTGTGACATTTTTAAATGAACCAACTAGATTCTTGATGTCATAATTTTCAACCAATCATTAGTTTATATTAGACAAACTTTTTTGAGATGATCCCTAAGAAAAAGTGGCAGCTGAGATACGAACAGAGAATCAGAGAATATTGAGAACTTTCATTAGAGAAAACAAAGTTCTATCACTCATATACACTTTCAGCAATCAACAACCATAACCTTGTTACCTGTACAGCTCGAACTTGCAATCCCCAAACAATAGCTTTTGATCCTTTGGTGAATATCTGTGATGTCGAAGTATGCGTTCCATTGGCCCCGTTGGTCGCAACACCATTACTCTCACAACATACTTTCTTCACCACTTCTTCCTCAGATGAAGAACAACTTAAACTCCCCTTGCGTTTCGAAGAACTGCTGGAACCTGATCCATCCTAAGAGAAGTAAAATCAATGAATTGATAGAGCATTGCACAAGCTTTTTACGGGCTTATCGAAGTAATGGCTTAAGTCCCACCTAGTTTTTCGTCAACTACCAACTGACTAGCTAACTGCCCTCACATGGCATTGTGGACCTGTCGGCATTGCCTAACGATAATCATCGCTAAGGGTTCGAGTCGAGTCGAGTGTATTTTATTGCACCGTTCGTAATGACACTCTTCTCTACCATTTGCGTTCCCCACCCAGTGAGTATCTCACGAAGACGATGTTTAACTTACTTGAATGAAAGTGAGCTGGAAAATCAGCGTTGACCCTTTCATTCATTGAAATACACCTTATGACTAACGATCGTACGAATTGATACAAAATCCTTTTTAGAAGAAATTTTCGTTTACTTATAATATAGTGTTAATGTAAAATAATGTTCCGAGGAAACTACCCAACCAACTAGGCATCCGAACTAAAGACAGTTATGAATGAAGAGCCAGACAAATAGGTAAATATCTGAACTTACATCATTAGGATTGAAGAACATCGAAGCCATATCATTTGAATCACACACAGCCGACTTTTCAGGAATAGGTGTTTTACCGAGGGCCATTCCAACGATGGCTGTCATATGAGTTTCAGTACCGAAAACATGCATTGGTACACCAAGAGTTCGTCCTATAAACGAAGTAAAGTTTAAGTGTTAAGTAAAACAGAATTCGTAAAAATGTTCCAGCATAATGATGCTGGAACCAAGTCCGCATTCAGTTCATGAGACATAAAATAAAATAAATGTTTCATAATATACAGACGTATATAAGTCTTCAATACGCTATCTACATTTCTGGAGGATTGAATCTCACAAGGTGCCAATTCGAAGCCGCGAAGCCGAAGCCGTGAAGGAGCTTCGCAAGAAGATCAGAAATTGGCCAGGAAGGAATTATCATAACCAAAAAAATATATGTCTTTCAAGTTTTTCTTCTTTTTCGTAAGAAAGAACAAATTCTCATCCCCAAGTCGAGGATTACCAACGGTCGTAAAACTTGAATTTGAATGATATAGAAATATTGCCATATTTTCATTGATACCCAACCACGTTTTTATCACATGATAATAATAATCTGAAATGACTGATTGAAAATTATAGTAATCATGATGCATGTATAGACTTAGTCTGTATGAATGAGACAGTTGAAGCCATTTTTCAATATTTTTTTTAAACTTATCGTTTTGTCTGAAAGCCATATATGCATACTTTCTTGAAAATTATAAAATACATTATTGGACTCCTCAAACCAAAAGGTTATTAGGGTTAGGGTCAATATTTACCGAGAAAATGGCCAAAGAAGGGGACCAACTTTGAACGTCGTTTTCATCTTGACTTGGGGTACCACACTTTGATTCAAAGTTTTTTTGATTTAAATGAGGTCAGTGGGTCATAACTCAACTAAAAAAGTGGGTGCAAGCATGTTCTGAAAATATCACCTCCTACCTCTACTTTGAAAAAGATTTTAGTGTATGTTTTGGCATATAAATCCAATGATCTTTTTACATGACCAATTAAAAAAAAATGAGAAGTTATCATGCCTAGGATTGCTTACTAATTGAAACGGAATAGACACAACAGAAAATAACTTATCTTAGGGTTAAAAATAAGTAAAGTAAGAATTTATGAGTGGTACAATATCTTAAGCTTTTGAAATGTCCGTCCAAAAAAGGTATCAAATATAAGCAATATTTTGTACTCTGAAAAAGCAGCAAAATAAAGGTTCCAATCAGATTCTTCCCTTTTCTAACATCTTTAAAATCATCATTAGTGTGACCCAAATATATGTAACAATCGTACGATAATCATGCTGAAATTACACGATCAGTTTTTTTCCTCTGAGTTCATTGACTCGAATAGATTACTGCTATGGTTACGGTAGTACTATAAAGATCAACTGTTTAACTCATTATATTAACGTTCTTTTAAAAACATGTAACCAACAAAAATTCAGTTTACTCATAACAAAACACACGACTTGACACACCTCCAAATATGACGTCAATTCGACATTCAGTTGGAATGTCTATTGTTCAGGAAATACTTTCTTTAATAAACATCACAGTACAACGTCATAAGCCTGCATACAACGTACGTTTCTATAATCTCAAGTTAAGCTAGTGTATGTGCTATAATCAAGTTTAAGTGCAATAAAATGAATGAAAGAATAACAAACAATGATTAATATACAAGAACAAATAGATAAAAGGCTAAGAATGTATTTATTGCGCTTAATAATCGATGGGTATATCTCTCTATGAGAAGGTGTACGTGATTTCTGTTTTAACAAAGGAATTTCTATGAGATTTCTGAAGATACAATAGGAAATCTTGCGAAAGTGTACGGGATTTCTCGACAGTGATATACCCCTCGGTAATAATGGTGGGGTGGATGCTTCAGGAAAATTAAAATGCCCTGTAGGCTGCAAGTGCTGCTATTTTGTTAATAGTTGTAAAGAGTAAAATGTACCAGGTGCGTGAGTCTCCTGGTCAAGTTTTGATAGATTGGGTGGGTCATTATAATATGCTATTGAGGGTAAAAAAAAGAAATTTGACCCCCTCCGCCCTACAATTAAGCACAAGAGAGTAATAATAATAGGTAGTGAATGTGAATGTGAGATAGAATTACAAGAATTTATTAAGAATTTACAAAATGGTGTCACAAATTACCAAAATGACTATGAAACAGGAAACTAAATGTGAATACGAAAAAACTTTAAGAAATGATGTTTATAAAACAAAATGCAGTTCATACCTAAATCTCTCATGATTCTTAATCCTTCTTGATAATTTGGTCCACCTCTTCTTACGAAGATCTTCACTCTGTGTTTGATGAGTTCATCTTGGTACATCTGAAGAGCTTTCACAATTCCCTAAAAGTGTAATGAAACTCATCACATCACCGGATCCTCTTGCAACTAGTTAACAGATTTTAGTCATGGTCGTACAATTTGAAAATTCTCAATCATCAAAAGACTTACAGCAAATGTAGCTGAAACATTGGTGAAGTTAGCAATTCCACCGCCAATGATAAGAACTTTGCCTAGAAAAGAAAATGATATTTCAATAAACCCAACATCTCTTGATTTTCAAAAATATCTAAAAAATTATTGAAGACAATTTCCCAAATTGCAGCATATTTTCTCAGAGATTATTGAGTTCATCATAAACAAGAATATTCTTGGAAACAGGCAATTGGTATAAGCAAAGAAAATATCTGTTTTACCTTCGGGATTCACATCTCCTTTAGTCATCAAACTCAAGATTGTTTTTGCATACTGGAAGGTTTGAGATTCACTTGGTGCTCCAGAATACTCTCCATAGTTGGCCATCTCAGTACTTCCACCGAGTTGAGCAATAGTGTCACTAAAAGAGAAAAAGACAGGAGATTTGCTAAGAACGATGTTAAGAACCTTAGTTAAAAAGACCTTTCAACTGTTCAAACTTTCAAACTTTTAAAAATAGATGCTGCAAAAAAAAACATTATTCAAGATAATGTTTTGTGGAAACCTTTTAGCCAGCCAATCGAAATTTTGCCAAATTTCTCTATGGTTGCCCTCTCACCCTCTTATATAAAGATATACCACCACCTTAAACTGTTCCAATAATGACTCAATCATTCAATGCAATACCTGTAGACTACAGAAGCACCACCACCAGCAACCATTGTCCAAATTCTTCCTGTTGGGTTTAAAACTGTCAACTTTAATGATGCTCCACTTTTAGCATCTAAATCTGCAATAAACTCTTCCTACAAATAAAGGATAAATCAAATGAAATGGACAGTCATCACTGTAATATGCGAAAGGATTAACTGCACCTCACTGTCACTGAAAGAATCAGGATTTAGTTAAAAAAAACAGCACATTCCTTATTTCACAAATATAATGCAGTACAAAAATTAACGAGAAAACTTATCAGAAAAGAGCACAAACGATTAAATTTTCAACTTACTTCAGGATATGCACGTCTTCCAAATGGTGGTGGGAATCTCAATTTATCCCATTCTTTACTGCAAATGTACTCGGCAGCTTGGTCAAGTTTTGCAGCTAGATCAAGAACATATATCCCATCTTGTTTCACAACGAGTGGGTTGATCTCAAGGTAAGTGAAATGCAAGTTGACGTAGGTATTGAACAAATTGTAAATAAAACTTCCAAGCTTCGACTTGTCTTCATCGGAAACATTGCTAAGTAGCTGAGAACATATCGTTTGAATAGTTATCGAGTCACCAATTGGTACTTTCATTCGTAAAGCCTGAACAAATAAAATATTATCAATAAAAACACATGAAGTAAAAATGCCTAGACCTTGGACATCTAAATGGATTTGTCTTACTTAAATCGCCAAACTAAACAGAAAGAAACTTATTATTCTATGATTCTATACATGGTGTTTCAAAGAAACTCATAAAAAAAGTCCAAACAAGAATTGTATGAGTTAAGGTAGCAAAATCATTGAAAACAAAGTTTGAAAGTTCATGTTCAGCTAGGAACACTTTCCTCAAAAAGAAAAAATCTGAGAACAGAGCACCTTAGAATCAACATCTCCGACTTCCACACCACCTTGATGATAAAACATGATTACATCAGCATCTCTTTCAGTGTAGATACACATGTACATCTCCTCATTCTGAAATAAAGTACAAGATCCAAATCATAATCAATTCATGGCCCACTATTTTACACAGCCCCATAAGGCATACATGCAAACTCAAATTCTTCATGAAAGTATCAGACAAAATGGTTTCAGATTCATTACCCATAGTACATA
>JAUKPT010004888.1:0-10806 GCA_032273505.1 Nanomia bijuga
TGTTCTGGTTTGCCCTAAATCAAGTATTTTTTAACCATTTCTGAACAGATATGCTTCACCATGGTTGAAGAAAATTTGAATTTATGTTCTAATATGCACTGATTATCCACCCAAAAAAATTGGTGAGAGGGGTCGTAATGAAATTCCAGACAAATCCAGACAAATTAGTCATAAAATTCCAAAAATACAGACTGACCCAGACAAATCAAGACAATTCCAGATTTTTTGGGAAATCCAGACTATTCCAGAGCCTGTGGGAACCCTGTTAAACCGAATATAAATTAGTAAATAAGCAACAAAACATACAAAATTTCACATGTAGCGAGAAGCGAGAAATTGTCTCCCATGTAAGGACGTAGTAATGTGATCACAAAAACATACAGATTAACAGAATTCATGCTAGTAAAACATCACAATCGTTAAAAAACACAAAAAAAAAACTTCCAAACTAAAGTTTATTTTTCTCAATGACATTTCATAATAACTTTTGTAATATTATCAGTTCTACAAAAGAAGATTGTCTGGCGCATGATTCTTGTAAGATATCAATTGGATGATTTGAAGTTGTAGCGACATAAAGCGTAAACAAAATATCAATCATCAATTTGAAATATCGAGAGAAAAAGGAATCTTGATGGTTTCATTTCTTTATCTTTAATTTTTTTTGTTATACCTTAGCAAAGCAAAGAAATATACTAAATCGTTGTTTTGGACTAGTTAATTATACCTTAAAAAGAAAAAAAGAATAAAAAAGGATGACATATTTATCACCAGACGAAGGACAATTTGATATCAAACTCGAAGTAATTTTTACAAGCCTCGTCGTTGCTGTGTAAAGTGATATCTTTTCATGGAAAAATAAAAAAAGAAAAGAAAATAGTTTAGAACAAAAGTTGTTTAGTCGAAGAGTCGAATGAGAGAAGGAAGAAAAACTATGATTTGTATCAATTTTTTTTTTCAAATGACCTCTGATAAGTTATTTTACTTGTTGAGTTTCATTAGATATGCGCTCTCGAAACAAACAATAAAATACAAAAGAAACACGAACAAAAAATATTCATGTCAACAACAAAAGATATGTTTTGTTGCTTTTTTCTGGTTGTCATTTTTTATTTACTCTCATCTTTTTTTGATTCATATCAATTTTTTTTTATTTAATAAATATGTCAATAAAAAATGTACATGCTTTTCGCTCTGTTTATTTGTAATTTAATTCCATGCGCATTCACTAAATACATCTTTGCGTCGTGTAGGACATACAAAAACAACGTTCGTCTTTTCTTATAAAAACAACAAAAAACATCTCTTAATGAAATTGATTTGTTTTAGAGTGTGCGCGCACGGATGGACTTGCCAAAAAAAAAAAGCACACAGGCATTTATATTAACACTAAGATTGCTATTCAAAAAGGTGCAAGTCCCAAAAGAGTAAATAAAAAAAACGTTATGAATACAATAAAATGAAGAAATTATTTGGATAATAGTAATGAATATGAAGTATTTAGAGTACAAATAACGAAAAGAATTTTAAGAAAACAAGCTGTTGTTGAGACTTTTTTTGCATTTACAACTGGGACACGCAAGACTCAATGTTTTTTTAAAGGTGATACATTTCTTAGTCAGTGATGCTTGACAATTGTTGAATATCCAGAAACATGGTTGGTGCATTTTCTTATTATAAATAGTAGTAATGATTTCAAGGGTTTGAATTGTTTTTGTATGCGAATGCAAATGAAATTGACTTTTTAGAATGTGTGATAATGATTTTCTTTTCTCTTTTTTTTAGACTAAAAGTAGTAGAAATTATTTACACAATTAAAAAACGAAAAAATAATTAGAGAAAAATTAGATTATTTATAAGAAAATTGTTCATTAAAAATTGAAGAGCTTGAAAAATACTGGTTGGTGGAGACGGTGAAAGATTTCGACGCGAAAACGAGAGAAATTTCGCCGCGAAAAAAATGAATCTCTCGAATAACTCTACACAGCGTTTACCAGAATTTCCCGAAGTACCATTACCAAAGTTTAGTGGAATTTCGATGGCATTTTTCGCGACTGTAGGCGTCATCGCAAACGGTATAGTTCTTTTCGTATTGGTCGTTTCGCAAAGGCGAAAATTCTCGATCTATCGTTACTTAATAGCTCATTTATCGTTAGCCGATTTTTTCTGTTCGATAATGCATATCGTGTATGTACCAGTAGAGCTTCGGAAACACGAATGGGTACTTCCTAGGAGCGCTTGTAAAGTAGTTTATCCTTCGATAACATTCTTTGAAACGTTAGCTATAGGAACAATATTAATTATTTCGTTCGAACGCTATAAGGGCGTCATACTGCCGCATTGGCGCGAGTGGCGTAAAATTAATATATGGTTAATGTTATGTGGAGTATGGGTGATCGATTTACTACTCGTCATACCAAATATCATCAAAATCCAAGTAACCAAGTATAAGAATCTGAATTATTGTAACGAAAAATGGCCTGAGCACACAAAATGGCGACAAGTTTATGGATTGGGTTTCTTCTTTCTTGGTTTCTTTCTACCGGCGATATCGGTCTGTGTTATGCACGCCCGCATCATGTGGAGACTCAAACAACGCACACGGCCGTCAAACAACAGCTATTACCGAGAACGAATCGACGCGCGAATCAAACGCGTCTTAACAGGAATCATTATTGCGTTTTTCGTTTGTACATCCCCGAATAAAATCTTATACTTAATATGGGATATATTTCCAAAGCTCGAGATGGATCTCAGTTCGCATATTCGTTACTATTTGCGCACATTCCAGATTCTATATTTTGCTCGCGTAGCAGTCGACCCACTCATATACTGTTTTTTCGATACTCGTTTCAAACAAGACTTCGAGTACACGAGAAAAGTTGTGTGCGGACGTAGCGTTATAACGGAGACTTCAGAAAACTCGTCAAGAGTTAGAACTCGTACACTGAGTACCCAACCCGCTATTACAGATCCTACATTGGTATATAGTAACCCGAACATTTGTAACGGAGGGATAGAAATAGTCCGGTATAATGGAATAACGTCAGACGTCGACTTTGTCGGCTCTCCGACTTCGTTAACAATCATTCAAGAAGCTACTGCACTAAACTTCCCCGTTCCCACTGAAACGGCATCAGAGAAATACAGTGACGATAATGATTCGAATAATAGTGACAATAATAACGAAAAACGCTCTCGGACGGAGAGTATTGTCACAGAAAGAACAACTGTGTGTGGGAGCTCCTCCCCAGCTGGTCTCTCCTCTACCTCTCTTATTAATGCATCTTGATCATTAACATTTTTTTAGAGGAATATGAGAACTAGTATATTATATCTGTATAAATTATGAGAGTATAGTTCTTCTGATTATATTCTGTCAACGCATATACACACATAAACATGTATTTACGAAATAGACACAGTCAGTAAAACACTCGGTGCAAGTCTTACTCGCTATTGACCTGTAGATTGTCTTTAGAGTGACTTGAATAACATATATGGCTTGCCCCATATACTAAATTATTTTGATTGAAAATAAACCCTTAATTCAAACCATGAACCTTAAAAATGTTACATCAATCAATAATTGAGATTCAATGCAAAACACTTTTCATCTTTAAAATGCTCCGAGCCTAACGATATACCTACGGTGTTTCACAGACTTTGTCATCCCCACCATATCTGACGTAGACAAAATCTTAACTTATATATGTAGACGAAATCCTAAAACTGACCTTTTTTATATTTTATAACTTTATATTGGATGATAAAAGAAAGAAAGTAGTTTATATACTTAATTATAATTATGTATGCCTGTTATTAACATTGTTATTGTCCCTTTTGTCTGTGTTGGTCATTACCGATACAAAAACGTCAATTAATGTGTGTAAAGGAGGGAGCAAAAAAGGGAATTCAATAGAACATTTAATTCCATTTTCTTCCAGCTCTCACAAAACCTCACAAAATTTATTTCCTTAACTAGCCCCCCCCCCCCCCACACACACACACACACACACCCTCTTTCCCCTTTTCACGTGTGTTAAATATGTTTACCCCATATGAACTAAAGGAATTCTCCGGAAAATAATAAGGGCAAGAGAATAATATGATAGCCTCAATGTGTACATATTGGATTAGTTAATAACAGTGTATTGGCTAAGAATTGCTTTATTTTTGATTCTTTTTAAGGGTGCACATTTTTCTTAGTACACTCTCCGATGTCCCTTCTCATATAACCATCTTAAGATTTCATACTAAAGAGGCGATTAATTTAGTTTTTTGTGTAATCCTTGGAAAATTATATGCCTAAAATCCTCGCACGAATTCAATTTTTTCTTTTAGAACTCTTATAATATGAAAAGTGATTTTTTATAAAATTAAAAACACTAGATAGAGATGGAGAGGAATTGGCATGACTTTTAAGTGTTAATGCGTTTGTCAACATTAAACCTAAAACCCAAAACAGGAATGTATAAGTATACCAATTTAATGTTCCAGAAACCATCTTCCCAAAGATAAATTGCCTTTACTAATGAATGGTGTGTATGAAGTGTAATGAAGTGTGAACAAAAGATTCATTAGAAATGATTTTTTTGAAAAATGCTTCTAGCTAAAAATATATAGTCAGTTCCTATAAAGTTATAAGGAAAGAACGTTTTCCAATTTTCCAGAAGTAAATGTGATGTTAAGTTTATAATTTGCTATCAAGTTTATATTGATGCATACATTCCACTAAATTGTGTTTGTTTATTTTCCATACAGACGAGAAAGAACAAATGTTAATCAAGGTTAATCAAGTAAAAAGTAGAATTTTGAAATGATGTGAAAGGTGCCCTATCATTGAAAAAATGAAAAAATGATATATATTTCAATCCCTTCAAAACAAGTAATGATATAGAAATAAAAAGAATATTTTCTGAATGATACTACCACCCCCTTCTAGACCTCGAGTGTTCTTTCTCAAATTCGTGAAAAGGTACCCCTCACTAATTCTGTAGTGAATTATTTTAAGGACGGTACAAAATCATGGCTAATATAGCCTTTTAATTGGTTGAAAATGATAACATAAAGAAACTATTTGGTTATCTTATGTGGGTCATGATTTGAAGCGTCTTCAAAGAACATTGCTTAATGTCAACCAATCAGAACATTTATGTGTTATTTTCAACCAATCAAATGATTAATTCAGCCAGTGTCCTTTTATTTGTTGTGTTACTATTAACTACGAGCTGTATATTTCTGTACATATCTGAATATACACATTTTTTATACATATTAACTTTTGTATGTATACATAGCTATTTTTATAAATGCATTTTATGAACATTTAATAGTTTTGATATGCAAGGTGTTTTTTCATTTCTACAAGTGCCACTATATACCCGAGAAATCGCATTTCGAAGTATAAGAATACCAATTAAATTTTCACCAAACGATTTTACAATTTATTTTGTTGACTATGACATTTTCTAACTGCCAGGAAATGGAAAAACATCCAGTATATTCTATAATAATGCTATTTTATATTTTAACTTAATAAGTCTCAACGCACATATACAAACACTTCTTACTGTGTCTCCAGGGTCTTAGAGGGTCCATTTTTGATGTGTCAATGGCGTATTAGAATAAGGTTATGTATAAACGCCAGAAGTTTATGTAATTAAAAACTTGCGTATATATAGCATATAGCATATCATCGATTACGTATAGCCAGTAAATTTTAATAGAAACCGGATCTTTTTTGTGTGTTATATGAGTCCAAAGTTAATGCGAATACCTTTCTGATAATTATCAAACAAGATGTATTATTTCCGCCAAGCTTTGTCTACACGTGGCAAGAATCAATAGACGAAAATATTGCTGAAATTCGTTGAATTATTAAATTTTCTCGTTTCATATAAAAAATACCTTACTTTCTCTTGCAATATATTGATAGCTTAACACGTGTATTAACTGATAGGCTTGATTCTACTAATATTTCATATTTCATAAAAACTCTTTTATTTATGAATTATTTTTTTGGCTAAAAATATGCCAACAATATGCTGATGTGTCCAAGCTATATGTACATAATTTATGTTTTTTAGGCTCGATATATGCTGAGAATAAGCTTGAAACTGACATTTTTCAGCCCCTTAACTTTTAAGCTTATAAAAAGAGAATTGTACCTATTGTTTTGATGTAAGCCTGCAGCATCAATTAATCCTCCTGAACTGCAAGAGTTTTGTTCCTTTATTTTATTTTTTATGTTATGTGCTTATTCTATACAATGTTTTGTATTAAATATACTATTATAATATTTCATTATTTACAAACTGAGAACTATCTGTTAATACAATAGTGACTTTTTTTCAACAAGTGAAATCAAATACTTTTTGATTATTATCTATTTCGTCTCTTTTATACCATATTTTATAAGTCCTTATGGCCACAACTCTTTTGATCTAATTTGATTACCCATGTCATACATACTAAGACGAAAAACTCTTTGCGCGATACTAATCTTGCATGAAGTCCAAGCCATTTTGCAGCAACTATTTGATTCAATTAAAAAAAGTTGTTTTTTTGCTATCCTGGGCCCGGTTATTCTAGCCACTAGTCTATGCACTAAAAAGAAGGGTTAACTGCTACACAGAAAATATAGAGGTGAATAAAAGGCATTTTGCAAGTAGTTTGGAACTTGTTTAGGCCATTGTGTGTGCAGTACTTTATCCCCCACCCCATTACTCATCTAATCAAATCAAAACATTTATATTCATGTCAACAGAACAAATAAATCATGGCAGATTTTTTAAATGATCCGTTTGAGGTATAGTCCCCCCATATAGTAATTCGATTATTAAGGGTTGAAATAACTTCCGATTTGCATCTTTTTTGCACAGTTATGAAAAACCAAGAAACTGAAGGAGTTTTATCGCAATACTTAGCCAATAGACCTTTCCGTAATTCGCGACGCCATATAATTTCTCACTAAACTCTTATTAAAATTTATAAATCTGCCCTACTTGTAGGTGGGCAAATTAATGGATACATTTACATTTACATTTTTCGCATTTCTAGAGTGTATAGATCCAACATGGAGTCGCGAATTACGAAAACAACGTAATGTTTTCTAATGTTTTTGCAATGGGTTTTCTTTGACATGATTTTGAGCTTAATAAACTTAAGCAAACGATGCGCAAACCTCGCATGGAATTTCTCCTTTCTATCGACTAGTGCGAAAACCTCGTTACCTAAGATAGCAGGCGAGTAGCAACAAATAAACGTGCGGAAGCGTAAGACAACTTCTAATTTCTTTTGATCATTATTTTCATTTATTCTCAGAAGATTAGTAATAAAAGATGTGTACACTGATAAGAAAATCGAGAAACCGATTTACTCATCAAAGTAACGTCTCCGTGACGCGGCGGCTCAATCTGCATGATTTTCTTCATTAGTTTTACCGCAAACGATATACTATATGTGATAACATAAAGCAAAAGATCCCTAAATGCACAAGGATAAAACATTGTTCCTTTATAAGCATAAAATCTCTGATTTACTAAACGTCCAGAAAAAGTTGCGAAAGCATGATTCGAAAATCTCGTTGACATTTACTCAACTTTTTGATAATTAGTTTTTTTTTCGAATCTTTCGTTTTTTGACTTACTAGTGCAAGAATCGAGTCAAACATGATCAGATGGGTAGACCCGTTGGCATTGCCTAACGGTAGTTCTTTTGCCTCCGCTAAGAGCTCGATTCGAATGCATTTTATTGCATCGTTTGTCAAGACTGGCTCTACCATTCACGTCTACCACCCAGTAACCTTCTCAAGAAGACGATGCTTAACTTATGAATTGAAGTGTGTTGAAAGATGACATACCTTATTCGTACTAATTTTGCCTAATTTGGCAAAACCAGTGGAGAACAGACAAATGTGACCTGGATGGTCATAAATATATTTATAGACACCAAAGCTTTATACTACTCTTTACGCAACTGCAGCAAATAAACTCGTCCAAGATTTATCTAAAAATGATGTTACCATTGGCATCATTGTTATGCAAAACTAATGGATACTTGCGAGTATATTGCGTTCTATCAACGTTTTTATTTCAATGCCAATCAAATTGGAGACAAAGTCGTTAAAATTATTCGCGAAACATCCTAATTAAACAAAATGGTCCAAAATAGACAAAATTTGTTGATTTTGTTGACTCTGACAGACTGAAAATGACAAATATACAAAAACAATCTATTTATAGTCATCGTATATAGAAAATCACGAGTCGTGGAAACAATACACGCACCATGGCGATATTTCGACGCCACACCAAACGTTACTCGGTGTTCGCAGTTTTCACTATACGAGGTCACCAAAAAAAATCTGTTTATGTTTTTCATCTTATTAGTAGGTGAGTCATACGCAATGTCAATATTGGTTTGTTTTGTTGTTCATCTTGTTGACCCTTATTAATCCCTCTGTTGACAAATCATGTTTGAATTAAAGAATTCTGCCACACAAATCTATCAGAAGGTTGGTTGTGTGTTGACGAGGGGATATAAGAGTGTCTCTAATGAACCATACAACTATGACACCTAATATGATCATGCAAAAGTCGGTTAATTGGTACGGAGTAGTTTATCGTGGGACCAGAGATCGAAATAACCAACGAATTTTGACCGGTAATAGATATTACTTTGTGACAAAAATATTGTGCTATCTCAACAGTCTCAAAATAATCTTATTTTTTCGGGGTCAAGGGGTCTACAAAAATGCAATGCAGTTCTATGTAAGGATTTAGAGGCCACGCGCCTCATTTGATATTGAAGTTTTACCCACCTATCTATCTTTACAAATTGATCCTTTACTTGATACAAATCAAATCCAGTCAGCTGCAAAAGCAGGGAAGTTTAACATTTGAACCTTCATTGATCTGAAAATTGTGCACCCCAAATGAATTAAGTAAAAATTGAGCACCACCAATCAATATTTAAGACATTCATGGCTAATTAAACAGATCTTAGACTTTCCTCATTTGTGGCCCTTATATTTTGTTCTAATTATCAGAATTATCAACAAATAGAGCTAATAAAGCTTGTCATATGTCAGTATAAATCTTGATATGCGGTTTTCTGAAATTTTAAAACTCCAATAATGCTTTCAAACGCTTTTCCGTCTGTTAATATTTATATTCAGGAAGAAGAGCAAAACAATAGCAATAGGGTACAATGGGCCCTTGCTTCTCAGAGAATATGAGTTGTGAATCACAAATCTAATTTGCCTTATTTTAAGGTATAATTTTGCAATTTGTTCATTTGAGGTACTATGTCCATTTGGGGTACCTTCATTCACCTGTATTTCGGTTGGTCAATAGTGTCAATCAATCCAAAAGTGATACATGGTTAAATTTTGGCACCTTATATTCCCACTACAGAGTAAATAAAAGAGAAAACGGCGGTTGTTAGACATCATCGTCTAACAATCACAATTCATCTGGCAAAGATAAATATTTTGGCCAACAGCGCCAAAATATTTACCAGTGTCACCTGAATGGCTAATCATTTCTTCCCTCTAACATTGTCGACCGGAACCAACCAAACTAATATTGAGAACACCAACAAACTACGATCACAATCCCCTTTCATATTATTAATTGACGCATGCGAGATAGATTTATACTTATATAATACTAACCATTTGCTCCATCTGTACGGAGAAATACAAAAGTCATAAATGGCAACCGAGCTTGCGAGGTTGCTATTATGACCGAGGGCTTTTGTATTTCTCCGTACAGATGGAGCAAATGGTTAGTATTATATTTACTAACCGGGATTGAATGAAATACATTATAAAATCCATAAAATTAGTGATGGTTTCTTTAATTTTTTTTCCCTTTAAAGAGCAATTTTTGCTCGCGTTTCTAAGCGCAAGTAGTGAAGTCAATGTAGTGTTTTGTTTACATTCTTCGCATTCTTGATCTTCAAAAATAAAAAAAACTTTGTGTAAATAAAAAAAAGTGCATAAATAAATGATAGTAATTAAACTTAGTTCAGTACTTTTGAAATTCTCTTAGTATAAATAATCTTTTAAATTCAACTACAAACAAAAAAAACATGAAGTAAAAACAAATTTACAACACTTCTTTGATTATTTTAAATTAACTTAGTGTTTTGAAATGTTTATTCTTCATCATCAGATGAGTCGAGGATTATCATACGTTTTTTTAGCGGTGGTTCTGGTTTTTTTCTTGCGGATAGTAATTAAAGTTAAAAGTACAATTATGTAGAGATGCTCCATGAAAAATTCCTGGCGAAATACCTTGACTTTGGGATACTGCAGGTGAGATAAATTGTGAGTTTATTTTGTCATAAGATGATTGTTGTTGTTGTTGTTTCTGCTGTTGATTATTATTATTTATAATGTCAGACATGTTCCTTTTTTGTTTCGATGAAGCGGTATGATAAGACTTCAAGCTTTCAATATTTTTATGACCGCTCAATTGAGACACATGCATGGGATGGACATTATTGTTTAACAAAGTCGTAATCGATGTTTTTCTTGCGCTGTGGTTACTGATTTTAGACCGGCTGCACTCAATATCTTTTGTTTGTCCGTCTGTCAAAAGTAGTTTTGCACCTGACATAAACTTTCCAAGTTGATTCTTACCAAGTGGGGTAGCGTAATACCAGATATTGTTTTTGATACGTCCTTCTGGGATTGGTGTCAAGAAAAACCTCGAATCATTTGAATTGCTCTTTGCTGGACGATGAGAAACAAATTCTTTATAATACCAAACTGGACATCTCTCTTTATTGTTTGTT
>JAUKPT010004889.1:0-10806 GCA_032273505.1 Nanomia bijuga
TTGTTACACCTGAGTGATGTTTCTAATACTCTTGGAGAGAGATTAATTAAAAAAGGATTTCCTATCAATCGTTTAAGATGCGATTAACAACATATATCTGCTACTGATGATTCCAAGTTTCAGGATTACAACTCAACTGTTGATGTTTTTGTTTGGTATTATGTGGTATGGTTCATCTTTTTACTTTGTGGCATGGATAAATAAGATTTGACCGCGTTGCTGAAATAATTTGAGAATATTGTGTTTCGGGATGTTTTTAAATGGTCATGCAAATTTCGATCGGCTCTAAATTTGCTTATTTTTGGATATTGATGTAAGAATAAATTCTAATTTCAATAAAAAAGAAATAGTTTTGTATTTCCATATAATGAAAAAGATAACTTTTATAAATGTTTTTCCAAAAGAAACGCAGATATGGATTCTTGATTTTTTTGGTTTGACTTAACTTTGAAAATGAAACATGAAAACATGAACGTTGGGTTATCAAGCAACAAAAAATGCAACAAAAGCAATCATTAGTCATTCAAGTGGCAATCTTAAGTGCCTTTAAACCAGAAGTTGAGATAGGCTATTAAATTCCTATTGGTAATGATTATCATCGGATACTGAGGTGTATAGCCATATAGTAACCGTATTTGGAAATAACAACAGCCTAATGCAAATTTAAGGAAAATTGAGACCAATCTATTAATCATGTGCTAGACTGAAATACCTCGTTAGAATCTCTCATTTCATGACAATGCCTCAAAAAATATGAAAGTTATGTTCAATATTGATTTTACAGACATCATTTTCTGTCGTAAGTCATGAGTTCACACACTGGTCATCTCTAAGCCCATCTTTAGATTTCACGCTTTAATATTTCAGCTTTAATTGATTTAATAATTATCATGATTATCTGGTAATTGATATCTGCTTAATATTACATTTTCCAGCTACCCAGACGATCTGATATTTATTGGAACAGCTTTGATATAGATATTTGTTGCTGAACGTTTGGCGAAACAAATTTTTCAAAGAATTCGGTGTTTGAGGTGTTTGAGTTATTGAGAATGTGAAGTGAAAAAATACTTAAAAACAGAATATATCAGAAAAGTAGAACCATATATTCATGTTTACGAAACTTTATTATACATTTTTTCTAATTACGGACAAATGCACTTATGCACGAATGCCCGAAAATCAACCTGCTATTTGTAAACCTGTTGATCGTAAGAGTTTAGACGACATACCTAATTAGTAACAACACGTTCGTATTAAAGTTGTTAGTTATTTATCAATTAAACAATTTTCCCAGGAAAATGTTTATTTGATTTCATATGATCGGCAAGTACTTATTTCGAAGAAAATTTCTAGATATTGCAAATATATTCGTTTTTGCTAAAACTGATTAAATGCTGACGACTTTCTACTGGCGATCGGCTCTTCATCCTCATTATTTTTCAAATAGAATACACAGAAAATACCCTTAATTTTACAAGCAAAAAACTGCAACTCAGAATAAATCGTTTTCTCAGATATTAATTAAGTATTAAAGTTATGAAATGAATTAAGTTTATCAAAACTGCGTTTACGTTTTTGCACATGATTTAACCAAGAAAATACAAAAGATTTCCTGTCAGTAAAAATCTCGTGAATACAAGCCCACAAGAAGCTTAATAGACCAGTCTAAATTCACGAAATATGCCTAGAATCTCTTCACATAGCTTTTGGTATCAGACACGTCATGATAAGATTTCCAATTACCATTAATCTCTATTAATCCGATTAGATATCACATTGTTTACATATGTATTCAAAATTATCGACCTTCTTCTTATTTGCCTTAGACACTTTTTTAAAACCAATGTGAAACCAAAGAAAATATTTCTAATTTCTGCAAACAAACGTATAGTGTGTTCTTTACGAAATGCCTAACTTAACTCGATCTTAACGATCTGGAATCGAACGTTATAAGTGTGAATAGCTCGATGAATGGTTCGATCATTACTACATCTGAAAGAACGTCTGATTACAGATCCATGAATATCATTTTATTGATATTCTTCTAGACCTGCTAAACTCATGAAATGTTGAGTGGACGCAGTTAGGTACAAGGGCTAAAATATGCACTCACATATCCTGTTGCAGATCTATGAAATGTTATAGCTAACGTCAGTTTAGTAGTTGACCTACCAAATAAGCACTAAAAGAATCTCGTTGTGTTGTTTTCGAAAGCAGTTTCACAATTTGGTGTGAGAAAATAATAACTGTCTGCATAGACATGTAAATGATTTATTTGCTGTTATGTTTAAACTGTTTACTCAAAAAGATTATTTCAGACTTCCAAATAAGTATTCAAAATTGGTAAAAACAACTGTATTCATAATGTATATTTCTAAGGGAACAGATGAAGTTTCGGAATGGATTAGAAATTTTTAGTTCGTAGTTACTCGAAGAAAAATATAAATTATAAAAAGTAAGAAGAGATGTGTATTTGTGTCATACTTCTGATTTAAAGCCACTTCATTAAAATACGATTAATTTTCTTGTCTTGTCATAATGAGCGCAAGTAGCCCCGAAAACTTTTGATAATGTCACTAACTCCAAGAAGTGTGTTTTAAGGACTGGTTTTTGATAAAGACTTCGTTATATCGAATAGACAGAGAGGTGAAGATAGATGTATTATCTGTTCCGTCAATTCAATTAAGGAACTGACCCATCAATATTTTTGTTTTAAGCCAAAATCGTTTCTTGTTTGCTTATTTTATAATGTAATTCATGGGTGATGGGTAAAACAATATTTTTTCATTACAAAATTATCGAAACTGATGTGTCAAAATCGAATAATTCAGATTTTTTAAGTGACACATCAAGTAATATGGTAATTATATTCAAAATTATTTCTGAAGTATAATGATTGGATTCGTCTATATGAGCAAAGCATGAACAATTAATAGAATGCCAAACATGGTTGTACCAAAACGAATTAAAATGCAAAAGACGCCAGAAAACATATGAAACTCCCAAAAATGGTTAAATTATTTGAAGCATCTATAACTTGATTGATAAATAGTTTTCTCTTGTGACATGATAGACAATCCGCAACAAGGGGGTGCGCCTATTGACTCTGGAATAACAGTTTGCATGTTTGTTTGAGATTCCTGGTTGCTAAACTTATAATATATTTTATTATGGCATTAGTATGCATCCTACGTTTTGACTACGTATTTGGAATTTTCAAAATGAAGACCATATATTTGGTTCTTTTCAAAACTTTCCGAGGGGGGGGGCGAGGGTGGTTTAATCATAGCCGCTTTAAAATTACAATTTTAAAGCGGCTATGATTTAATCTTAATTTTTAGAATTTGCGCAGAAACGCAAGCAGCTTACGGAATATTAATAAAGCTACAGGAAAAAATGAATTAGAGGGGATTTGCCTATAACCGGACGTCGCCTATATCCAGCCGGTTTGAAGATTTGGTTTATTATTAGAAAAATATAAAGAAAGTTGAAAAAAATATCATCTAGCTGCACAAGGAGCAAAAAACTATTTTATTGTTCTTCAGTAATTAAGTGAAATGTAAGGTGTGGTATGAAGTAATTTCCGAAGTTTTACAAATTTTGTATTTTAAGTTTTAAACGATTTGCATATAATCTCTTAAAACGGAATGAAAATATCATTAGAAGAAACCATTTAAGCTTCATTCACATACACGTAAACTTTTGACATTAACCTTCACGTCAATTTCTTCACGAACAAAAATGTTTGTTCGTGAAAAAACACGACGCAAGCCTTTGCGTCTAACGTAAGAGCTCACGTTTTGACGCGAGTGATGTTCACATGTTAAGGTATTCGACAAAACTATACGTAAGCTCCGAGAATGAATGAAATTCAAGTTTTACGTCAAAAATTTACGTGTATGTGAATGAAGCTTTAAAGGGCTTAAATGTATAGAATAATCATCCTTCCTAATGACCTACTATTAAAAAAAAACAATTTTGACTGCACGCTTCTTAAATTATTGCTTTTAGTACATAGTTCAATTCAAGTTTTGTCGCCTATAACCAGACACATATTTGTAGGTTTAAAACCATTCGAATAAACAAGTGTTTTGAGCCTTTTACAGTAATTTGGGAAATGATAATATATTTGTTCTAAGAGATTAATCAATCTTATATAATTTTGATTAAAAATATGATTTATTATGGAACCAAGGGACATTAGAATTTCCCAACCAGTAGTTAAGCTTAAGAATTGTCGTTTTCTTAAACTAAATTGTGAAGTAAATACAAGTTGAGAGTTGTCCCTCAAAATCTCAAGAAAAATAGAACAAGATAGCAACAGTTAACACCTAACCATCTATATTGCTTTGAGTCAATTACCTTAAAACATATTTATACATTATAATAATAGTGTTTTTATCCCTTTTATTACTTGTCCGAATAATAGCGACAAAGTCCGGTCTTAGGCGACTCTACACACATGTACAAAAGCTCAAAAATCTAAAAAATAAATAATGATATTTTTTTGAATAGTGGGGTTTTGGAAAATCTTAAGGTCTAATCTGAACTTTGCCAGGAAAAAACAAAAGCAATGACCTCAAAAGTCGAAAATTTTGCCCTTGTTTTAAAAAAACCTGGATGATGGCGAACCCCCTCTACTGTTATTTACTATTGCATTGTACATTCAATCCAAAAGTAATTTTATGTACCAAGATTAGCGCTCAATATTTGTCTTCACAGCAGACGTATTATTTTGTTAAGATTTGTTAAGATTTGTACCAGAGACGTGTGTCTCTTTGTCTAATTTCAATAAAATGGGGATGGGGTGGGGATTGCCATGTGATCCTCTATGATTAGGCAGAAGAGAGTATTAGGAAAAGAGAAAATAAAATGCAAAATAAATAAATGAAGTATACCCACTCTTATAACGTTTAGACCGCAAGTGTTAAAAGTTTAAGTTTAAGTTTAATTAGATACTTCAATTGCCATAACTGCATAATATACCGTTTTAAATAGTAATACTGACCTGTTACAAGTCAAGCCTGTCAAATTGGCATAAGATAACCTTGGTACACCAAATCCGTACACTTATTACAAAGAATTTGAATTTAAAGACATTTTTCTTCTCATAGAAATATCTTACTTGTAGAAATATGTGTTACTTATTAGTTACATGCAAAATAAAGTAGTTACAAAGAAACTCATCAATTATTCATGAAATAGATGAATGGCAAGGACACCGAGGAGTCCGTCTTGTGGTCAAGTTTTGAGTTCTAGCTAGCATCACCTTTCTTTTGCTAGCTTTAATCAATGTGGTTTTTATTGAAACACAAGTTTGAAGTTTCAAATTAGGCTGATCCTGGAAATGACATTGAAAATGAAGATTTTGTCTATCATATTTAACATGTTTGATCACGTGGTGTGACCAATTAAAAAATTAAACTTTATCTTACGGGAGGTTTTTCACCAGGCACTCAGCCAAATAAAAGACCTCCCGTAAGATAAAGTTTAATTCCTTTCCATTAGTGTTATCATCATAACAAATAGGTGGTTCAAATAATACGTTACGCATAATTCAGACATTTTCACTGGTACCTAACCTACCATGTGTAACACTTTTGATTCGGAAAAAGTATAATTTTTTTTTAGGATCGTATCGAACCTTGGTTGAAATATCTACCCTAACCAAGTGCCACAGTGAAGACCAAATGTAATAGTTGACCGTCCCCGGGGATATTTGTCGAGGACAAAGTGTGGGGTTTGGAACTACCCCCTCTGATGAATCCTTTATTACCCTTATTACCCTTAAAATATTTTCCCAGTCACAATTTTGTCTTTTCCCGTGGTTCTTGGTCAGGGTGTCCTTACACCAAGATATTCGATTTTTTCTATTTCCTTGTTTTCAAGGCTTTTTTTAGAATATGAAAGGTTATGCTTATGAAAGCTTTTTATTTGCTGATGTATAAGTGAATGACAAAGTCGAGTAACTTAGCATCAGTAACTCTTTTAAACCGTGAATAAAATCAATTTATCAAATAAACATTTTGCATGCGTACTCTATGTGACATCATAATGATGTAAGTTGGCCTCAAATGATTTTCCCACTGTTACTCAATTGAAAGCAAACAAATTCTGTCTCTTTTACTCCTTTTTTCTCCGTAAAAAAAAATCGTAAAAGGAGCAATGAGCTAAAATACTAGTTTATCTTGAAAATCTCACAAATGATAAAACATAATGGCTTGAATAGAGCAAATGAATCACAGTGTTTTTGCTTATAACTTGTTCTCATCGACGCCTACGAAAGATTTCACCTTGGATGGTCCGAGTCCATATATCTACTCATGAGCAAGTTTGGAGCATGATTAGAGCAAGGAGATCTTATAGAATAGTGAATATAATAATTACCAACAAATCTGGACTATGTAAGTGCACTTTAAGACATTTAAGAGTTATGTTCTCCCGCGCTGTATATTTTTTTAAGGCTGAAAGATATATTTCTGAAAGAATTTTTTAAATCAATTTATATATTTTTTCCACGTTTAGTAATTTCAGGGATCATTTATTGGGGGGCATGACGACTTTTTCAAAAGTTTTTGGGGACCATGAAAATATTTGTTAATAATAGAAAATCTCCTCAACCCACCTACCTGACATAAAAAATGACGAACCCTTAGTCTTAATTGAGAGTAGCGCAACAGTTATTTGATGTGTAGAGATTATTCCTCTCCAATCTGGCTCATGCATTATTACTCCACATTTGCTCCTCAAAGAAAAAGTCACACTCGGTAAGTTGCAGACGCATTTTTTGTTGTGTTCAAACTTATATCCCCGGTTAAAGTAACGCAAATCTACGGTACATGATTAAATGTTTTTTTTCTCCTTTGTTTCATATAAAGCGTAATTCCAAGCTGATTTGTTTACTCCAGTATTGTTTATATAACCAAGTCAAAAAAAAGTGTGACGTTAAAGAAAGTGTTCCCAATCCTACCACATCCCTGATCCTACTTAGCTGAATCATTAACAGCTCAATACGAACCATTTTATGTATGGATCAACATGTCGCCGCGAATTACGAAATAGCGTATTGTCAAGAACACGGCATGGATGCTGAGGTGGGGGGCCCTTAAGATACCAGTAAACCGCCTAAGAAATCTGAAAAATGTCCATAAATTTTCGCCGTTTTAATTTCTTTTGGACCGGTAAATATTTCGCCACCACTCCTCTCTTGATCATAATATTATTTCATATAAACCTTAACATGTATGGTTATACTGAGCATCTAATCATTAAGACTCCCCCTCCCAAAAAAGAATCCAAATAAAGAAACCTTTAATAGTCAATACAAAATAAAATTATACACCCATTTCAGCATCAAAGCCAGCCGCTGTCCAAATACGCTATTTAAAGGATTACGATTTGAACTTACGATTCGAAGGCGTTAACTCTATCACTCTTTTTTTGATGAAATGATGTTGTTTTCATAAAGAAATGTACTTGCCAAATGTGTTTACATTAAATCAATATAATGTCAAATTTATGTATTCAATTTAAAAAACTGACATTTGTAAGTGTATACCCATTACAGTAGCGTAATGAAATGTATTTTTCTATACACATAATATTACACGGAGATCATATAACAACTTTACATGTTTAAAATTAATCAGTTGTGTATAAAAATAAATAAAGTTGATAAGCAAAATATCAATTGCAAAGTGTACCTATTGCTTTGATAATAAAAACACTAAATGACATGTTTAAAATAAAGTTGTAATTAAGGCGTGTATATATATTTATATATACTTTTTTTAATGTACCTTGTTTGTTATGAAAAGCAATCAATATAATCACCGAATTTAATAAAAGATTAGTATGTTATACTAATGTTAAGAGGGTCGTATTATTGCCACACTCCCCCTCTGATGCTTTTCATCTGTTAAATATCCATTTTGCACTTGAGGTAAGGTACTGAAAGTGAATATTCGAGGAGAAGGAGTGTGTTCAAAATCTGAAAATAAACAGAATTTCTGTGGACTTAAGAAAAATAGGTACTCTTTCTCTGTATCATGCCTCGTACACAGTGTCTTTTCTATCCATTTATGAATTTACAAAAGAAACTGGGTGAGTTGGTCTTACAGATAAGTACCCCATAAAATGCAGGGCTAATTTCTCTGATCTCTATCGGTTGCAATTGAGAAACAAATTGATTCGTCTTCTGGAATATAAAAGTTCACTCCTTTATCTACAGTGTTTAAAGCACCATTTAGATGGATTTTAAAAGGTTTTGATAAAAAAAAATCACAATTTCATGTTCCTAATAAAATGCAGGTCTGTTATTTGATGATAATTTTATAAAGTAGTAATCCTATTAAAAAGGCTATGGTGGGGGTAATCATTATAAAGATATGGGATATCCTTTCTAAATCAGGGTCACTTTTTACCGTTAGTTAGGATGCCTGATAAAGTTATCTACCATCGGCAAACATTGAAAAGTCTGCTAAACTAACTTATCTGCTTGCAAAACAAAGTAATATCACCGAACTCAATTGTAGCCAAATCTAAATGGTGATTCATGTTAACCATATAATGATTGAATTGTAAAACGCATATAAAATGATTTTCAATAGAAGATGCATCTGCAATTCCTGATCCTTGTGAGTATGATACTTGAAGAAAGAATTTTATGGTTTTAGATGATGTCATGTTGACTCCACAGAACAAGGTAGAAGCTTATTTTACTGAAGGCAGACACGATAATGTTGACGTCATTTACGTACACAGTCATAGTGTCGATTACCGCCGAGACAGATGATTAGAGAAAATGGAAAATGATTATAATTTCCAAACAAGATAGAAAGATACATAGTTTCAACGAGCACTGTGCAAGTGCTGGTATAATTTTTAAGAAATTTTATAATTTCTGCGATGATGTTTTGCAACAATAGATTTGACGAAACCCACCGACTTGTGAAAATTCGAAAGTATTTAAACGAACTGTCTACCTTTTCATATACTAACTAACTACTGGATGAATGGTAAAATAGTAAATATAAATGAAAACAGAGAAAAGATCATCAGTGATGGGATGAAAAGGTTGGTGGAATTAATCGAAGAAGGAGAATTTCAACAGGTTAAGCAAAACCCTAATTTGTTTTGTGGTAACTATACGACGAGTTAAGTAGACATTTATTTAACCTTACCCGTACTTTATTTTTAACATAAATCCATGTACACGTTTTCCTTCACGAAGATATCTTTCTAACTTCCCAAAAATGTTTTTGAAAACAAAATTATTCTTTTTATTAAGAAACGTAAACATTATTTTATATGAAAAGAACTTTTTTATTAGTTTTTTTAACAATATAAAATAATTATCATAGAACAGAAAACATGTAAAATATTATCTATCATAGATATGATTATTTTCTTGGAGATTTTCTTTAAGAATAAAAAAATTTGTATTGTACCGGGTGTTTCAAATGTTGTTTCCAATGCTTTTCTCATGCGGCTTTCGGAAAAAGTACCACTATACGCGTTTACGTATAAACTTCTCAATGAAATTGGGAACATATTCTACTAACTACTAAAGTATTTTTCAAAATAAGTGAGAAGGATTTTTTACATTGCTATAACTTATGCAATTTTCGTAATTTTTACACAGTTTGTAGCAACTTCTGAGCACTTCTTTATATATTTGTTTGGAATTAAAATAATAAAGTGAAGTTGATAAAAAATGAAGAGGAAAATTTGCAACTTTTCACTTGAGCCATTTGAAAAATTCAAAAATAAACCATGGGGGTCCTTTAGGAAAATCAAAAATGTATTAATTTTATTAATTTTTCATTTTTCATTTAGTTACGGTATGATTGATGTTTTCAGCACAGTCTCGAAAATTCAACCTTTTGATTGGCTAAAAATTACTTCTGAACAGTTTATATAGCAATTTTACCAATGGTTTCAGTCGTGACCAAGCTACTGATTGCGAAACGGTATGATGGTCTTACATGTTGTAATCTTTAACCAATCAAACTGCATAATAAGCCAAGATTTGCAGACAATTTTTTATACCTTAAAATGTGGTTAAAGAGTTTATAACATGATGTCAGTCAAGAATGACTCTGGTTTGTAAGATCATGAATAAACAATTCTTGTACATGCTACCATGGCCTTCCTAAACACGGCCGTATTTGTTGCCGCTAAGTTTTAGAGTTACGGAGTTTGGGACTAGCTGAAGCCTTGGCTTCATGATACATGGCTTATCTTTATTCCATACTTACCACAATGTCCGAAATATTTCATATTTTGAGAAAAGAATGGGGGAGATATCGGACACTTTCGTTTTTGTATTTTGACGAACAAAACATCAAAACCACGATATGTCAATTTATATAAATAACACACTGTTAAGATTTATGTCGTCGTGACCAGCTATATTCCAAACGTCGACTTTCTATCATTTTTCCTTCGTGAGATATCGAGATAAGAAGAAATAATATACCTTCTACTTTCGATTTCTTAATTCTTAATCAAGGAGTTAAAATTTTGAATTAAGGAATTTCATATCGTCGTTTTCTTGTTTCTATATGATTTGACTTTACAATTTCTGCACAATGCATTACATATTTTCTGTTACAAATCATTTAGTCATTAATATGCTTTTAACTTCAATAATTAATATGTTATTATAAAATCGTTAGACAGTTACTTTTCAAATGTGATCAGTTGTGGGTTAAATCTAGCTTTATGATTGCGTAAATAAAAAAAATATAAGTAAGTTTATTTTGGAAAATAATTTTTATTTTTTGAACTTCACTTTTCTTT
>JAUKPT010004890.1:0-10805 GCA_032273505.1 Nanomia bijuga
TTACCTTTTTTGAAAATCATACATTTAGTCTTTTTTATGTTGACTTCTAGATCCCATTTTTGACAGTATGAATCTAGTTTATTTAGTGAATCTTGTAGCTCTTTTTCAGTCGATAAGATGATAAGATCATCTGCAAACATCAACGCAAATATTTTATCTTTACCATTTAAGGTAACAGGAGAATTGTTGACTTTACTTAGCTCTACAAACAAATCATTAATATAAACATTGAAAAGGATTGGCTTAATGGATTTCCTTGCTGGATCCCTTTTATCATACTTAAAAAGTTGGGTTAGTTTTCCATTTATTTTCAAGGAGCAAAAACCTTTATCATAGATATTTCTTAGTAGCTTGAGAATTTTTCCATTTATCCCATTTTTCTGAAGTTTATAAAACATTTTGTGTTGGTTTATCGAATCAAATGCCTTTTTGAAATCCACAAAACAGGCATAAAGTTTCTTCTTATTGTCATTCACATATTTATTCACAATCGATTTAAAAGTCAGTATATGGTCCGTTGCCCTATTACCTTTCATAAAACCAATTTGACACTTATCAATAATATCTTTATCATGAAGCGCATCGTACAACATCAGGCAGGGAACTTTTAGAAGAGAATTCATGACACAGGTCCCTCTGTAATTTTCAAGATCAGATCTTTTCCCCTCCTTATGGATAGGGCTGATAATACGCTTACACCAAGAAGAAGGGACAGTCCTTTGGATAAATTTAAATGGAAAAAGGTTAGAATTAAGTTAAGTAGTATATCATAGTAATCATTTCATTACTTATGCCATCAAAACCAGATGCTCTTTTATTCTTAAGAGATTTAATTTGCTTTTTCAATTCCTCTAGAGTGAACGGGCGGTGAAGCTGTTCATCTGGAAGAATAGATTCGTCACATGAAAATAGTGGATCATCACATTTATCTTGTTTTGAAAATGGTTTTGAAAAGTATGAAAACCTTTGATATGGGTCGATGTCTACTAGACTATTATTGTTTCCTATACTATCCCCTAAATTCTTCCATTTTTTCCAAAAGTCCTCTTCATTCTTTTCTTTGTTTATATCAGAAGCCAAATCCTCCCAAAATTTGCTTTTCTTACTTTCACAAAGTTTTTTATAATCCTCAAGTGCTTGTTTATGTTCATTTTTCTTAGCATTGTCGAAAGGACCTTTACTTTTGCTATTGGATAGAGATCTCACTACATCTTTTGATCTTCTACAATCTTTATCAAACCATTTTTTTTATTTTTTCTATTCTTGGCGCTCTTTTGAGCGAGAATAGGTTTAAGGCATCTTTTTGAGGCTATTTGAAAAATTTCCTGTATTTTTTCCCCTGAGGATTTTATAAGGCCAGCATCTAAGAATTCTTGAGTTTCCCTAATGATACTTGCCACTATTGGATCACCTCCAAGTATTTCTTGATATTTTACATTTGAGCATTCATCCCATTTATACCCATTATTCATGCTTAACCATGGATACTCATCTTTTTTCAAAGGGACAGTTTGTGGATTATCAAATTCAGTAGTTATTTTACAATGTGATGAAATTTCAAGCTGTGGCGATACTCGAAATGAGTTAATTTTTGAAAATATTGAACATGAGCAAATTGATAGATCTATAGAGGACGCACCTCCATTATTATTGAAGGTGCGTAAAATTCCCAAAAAAGTCTCCCGAGGTGCGACCATTTAGAATCATTATGTCGAAGCTTTTACATAAATTAATGATTTTGTTACCTTCAGGGTTCAGAATATCGTCACAATTTTTTCTATTAATTTGGGGACCCAAGTTTCTGGTTAGAGCCATTTCTCCAAAAGAATTACTACTGTAATCTAAACCATTTCCTATCCTAGCATTGAAATTGCCAACCATCATGATAGAAGAGCACCAAATGTTGGGTAAGCCAGGAATATCATTGCTGATCTTCTCTACCAAATCTGGGTTATAGTATTGAGAATTAACTGGAGGATTATAAGTAATACTTAGTAGAAGATTATCATCTTAGTAAAAAACTTTTTATCAATTTGAATCCAAACAAAATTTTCCGCGCATTTGATAACTCTTAAAAGATTTGAAAGATAGTGTTTGAAATAAATCAACATTCCTCCCGAGCTACTACCTTTCTTTTTTTGCTTGTTTTTTTTTAGAGTCAATTTTTATCACATGATAATTATCAACATCTATAGAGTGGTCACACGAACCCCAAGTTTCTGAAAGAATTTCAATATCATTAGTCATATACTTACCGACGTACGGAATTTTATATCCGTGAATTTTGTCATGAATTCCTTCTATGTTCCAGTAGGACACTGAAAAATTGAGTAGAGATTTCTCTATTTCTCTATTTCACTATATGTAGATTTCAAAACGTTTCGGAAAGTTGGGTAAACAGTCACAGGCCTGTCAGTAAGAAATGTGCACGTGATCGGTTACACGATCGTTCACAGGTCTTGCGCAATCGAGTTTTTGTCAGCCAATTCATTTTCATACCAGTTGTTAACCGATCGGTACAACCAATCCTTATTCTATGCAAAGAATCAGGTGAAAAGTAAAATGAAAATATAAACCATTGGCATAACATTCTAAAATTTTTGGTTTTCTAAAGCAAAATGTGTCACTTTTACGCGCTCCAAAATCTGAAATTCTGTGCCTTGCGTGATCCGTTTCACGATCGCGCTGAAGAATTTTGCGCGATCGTTGCGCGATCGCGATCGACCCGATCGCGCTACACTGACAGGCCTGCAGTCAAAACTTATGTGACGTTATTATTGAATTTCCCTTATATTTTGACAAACTAAGTTATAAGCAAACCAATATTTTCTCCAATTTTAGATATTTTATCAATTGTAAAGAATGGGGTATTGTTGAGTCTATTTGAAACTCGGTCAACATTTTGAAATATCATATTACCCCCCATCTGGCTATACCCCACTTTTATTTGTGGACTCTCAACTCTCAAATAATTATACCGATTAAAATGATCGATGGGATCGAATGTGGTGCGTTCATTATCATTTTTTCTCCGATCATTGATTGTTTATTGGGCGTTATAATTAGTCCTGCATTTGGGCCAGGGGCGGACTGACCAGTCGGGCATTCGGGCGTCGCCCGGTTCGCTTCCTTTATCATTTTGGGCAGGTCTGTTTCAGTTGGTCTGTTCCTTTTTCAATAAAGCACAAAAATATTTATTCAAAACATTTCTCTGTGAACACCATATCTTATTATACAGACCTTACACAAAGCAAAATTTACTCTTAGAATATAGGTCCTTAGACACGAAGAAAAGTCTAAGAGTCTATGTGCTTCTTGCATTTTCTCTTAATTTGGTTATTTCAAGCTTGAGCTGCAGTGATGAGTTTTTGCCAGTGCCAGGTTTTTTCCCAGTCGGCCCCTGTATTTGGGCTCTCAACTAATTGTTGTACTTGTCCTGTTCGACGTCGTACTGACAACACTTGGCCCAGTCCCTCTTTTAGGCTCCTTAAACACGTGCACGTCACCTTGGAGATGACTTGGTACTATTCTTCTCAAACAACGCACATAACGCAATTTTTTCCATAAAATCCGTCTCACATTTTTTTGTACAAAAACATATATCCACGCATCTAACAGAAACGATATTTCGTAAATGATCAGCATTGCCACTGTTATGTATATTTTCGTATCATTGTACTGCATGTTATCAATATGGAAGAAAAACACTAAATCTGGTATGACAGTACATAGTGTAAAGTTAAGGATAAGTAGAGCGGAGATATAGAAACGTGATCCGCGGAACAGTTGGTATAAGTTTGTGAATGTAAGCGAAGAAGTGGACGATTGAGATTTTAGTTGCCTCGTGCTTGTTACGGACGTCTGGCAGCATGTATGCGCATGAGGCATGAGTCTTGTCCGTATGTACTTACCAAATATATAAGTGTACGACGCAATCGACACAACTATAAACAAAAAGTCAAATCCAACAAAGAAGAATTTTATCTCCGTCATATTCATATATTTATACGTGGTGAATTTATCAATACAAATGACTATCACGCAGAATATAACGCCAATAATCCACGAAGCCGCTACGATATACGAAGCTCTTCTAGTGTTGAAATAAAGGGGGTATTTAATGTTCAAAAAGACTTCGAGAAATTTATCGATGACGGTGAAGAGCATACTCGAGTAGTATAAAAACATGACCATCGTTTCCGTGAGAATAGAAAGATAGTTGAAGAAAATGAATATTTCCGGTCCCGGTTTTTTAGTCGCGTAAATTAAGTTTGTTATGTAGGCGATCATGTACAGAGTGGAGCATAATATCTCACTTGCACTCAAATTCATGATGTAGATCGTCTGCACCCCACCCCTGTCGTTTCGAATCAAGCATCTCAGTAGGTATATACCAAGACAATGACAAAATATCACGATAAATTCGAGTACGACGCATGCTATGTAGACTTTTGACACGTCCATCGCCATGATGTCAAAACACTTTTTGACTTTTTTTAAACTAAATGATATGTATTTTGAATTCTCTTTAATTTACGAATAGTATTTCTACGATTATTGATCCACCATCTCCATGTTGCATCTAACTTTATGTTTTTTAGTTTTCATAAACCTAAAATAGAAATTTGGAGTAAAGTATCTGAAAAACTAACGAGTTTGCCTCATTTTGCAAAGAATATTCAATCGTGGAAATTATCAAATTGTCCTTGCATAATTTGTAAAACATAAATCGCTAGTCTTGGATTTATTTGATAAACTACCAAATGTCTCTCACTGCTTGGTAATTTTCTTTTGATTCCTAAGCTTTATTCAATTAATGAAATGTTTTTATTTTATTTCACTTTAAGACTTGTATGACTTTTATGATGATTTTTGTTAAGTTTTTACACATTTTTATCTTATTCTATAGAATAAATTTTTCAAACTAAATGATATGTACTTTGAATTCTCTTTAGTTTATGAATACAATTTATTTCTTGAATCTGCAACTATTTCTCTATTATTTCACATATCTCTAATATTGTCCACGTTGCATTTTCTATCTCCGCGAGGCTCGTAATATTTCTATATCTATTTAGTATAGAAAAAATTACTGTCATAATTTTAGTATTTTGTTAAATTTGATCCCCCGACCCAGAAATTCTATAGTCGAGCCCCTGAGTCTATGACTGGTACAAGAGAAATTGAAACACAACCCTTGAAATATTTAGCTCATTTAAGGAGACTTGAGAAGCATTCCTCCTAACAAAAGAAAATTATCTTTTCTATCGCCCATCAAAAATACTCCAGAGATATATGGTACAAATAGAAAAATACTTGAGTATATCGAAAATGGAAAATCTAAAAACTAATGTAAAAAAAGACCATACTTTACCATACTTGCACATAGGGACATTCCAAGGACATTATGTTAAACAGTAGAAAAATGTTCAGATGATCAAACTGAACGTCAAATTCGATTTCTTGCGGAAATTGTGTTGAAAAATTTAAGATTTTTTAAATAATGTCCTCCTCACGAAACTGCAATTATTTTAGGGATATCCTGTTCTAGTTTCTGATTTTTTATTTGAATATGACAACAAAAGAAACACGTCTTCCATTAACTGTTTCAGGTTTTTATAAGCTCTATAAAGTACAAACGCCAAAAGCCTAAAAAGGAGAAATATTCTTTCACGTCTTACATTTATTTTAGCTTTTTTTTTCGAAATAAAAACTATATTGTCATAATTGTAAAGTAGCTCAAATGCCAAAAGCTTTTAAAAAATAATTTTCATTCACGTTTTTATTTACTTTAGCGTAGTTTTTCGAAATGAAAACTATATTATCATAGTTTTAAAATAGTTCAAATGCCAAAATAAATTTCCTTTCACAATTCATTTTCTATTTACCTACAAATCACGTACACAAAGGTTTAGTAAAAATTACAAATTAAGTAGAGATGAAAACCACTCTTTCGGAACTCCAAATAACAGATCTTCGAGACGAATATTTATTACCAATGAAATTACCACCGAAATGTATTCCTTTTGAAATTAATTTTTTAATAGTTTTCTTTGAAATCAATAAATTATTCTTATAAATAAATTATTCTTATTCGTCTCGCGATCTCCTAGAGTCTCTTGACATATCCATCAGATGTCACGAGTGTGATAAAACTGATGCCTTTTTATGACTACTCCCGTTCAATTCCAACTGGTCGCACCAATTCTCTTACCCAAAACAAGGGGATAAGGTACTTAACCCGTGGAACATATCAGGTTGACGAATCCTTGGGTGGGTAGGTTTCCAGGCAAAATGAATGAAGTACAATTCTGTTTTTCAATTTGTGTTAGTTGCACCAATGAAGAACATCACGATATCGTGATGAGAACATCTTAGAAGATTACAATGACATTATTTTAGGATATATTTTGAAATTTTAATATCTGCAATCTGTGAGAAAATCAGTCTAATCAGATACAAATTGACAGTTACAAAGTGTTTCACATTTTTTGAAATATTATGATATATCTTATAATTTGAAATATTAGAATACAACTCCAGATCTTGTATTTTGACTTTTTGCCTTAAATAAGCAAAATCAATTTCATGATCTGAAACTGCCAGAAGAAGTTTAGCAGCTACATGATTTTTTTTTACTTAATGACCAAAATAAGTTGGTTGCTTCTAGATTCATTGGTTGCCACCCAGTGGGGTTTCTAGCATTTTTTTTGGGCAAGAAATATTTATATAAAACAAGAGAGCATGATTTTCCTCAACTCAATTCAATTTTCAATTCAAATCTTTTATTTTTTAATACAAAATACAATATATGATAAAATATAGAAATAAATGTACATCGTACCAAAGTTTTTTTTTTCAAAACAGAGGTATATCCAAAAGGGTTAACGCTAACGAGAGGTGACTCTTAAGAGTTCGTAGTTTTGATAGATAACGATTGAAAATGCCTGCAAATGCAATGAATAATCAGAAAATTTATTTTTTAAAAATCAAACCGATAGTGAATAATAATAATAACTGCAAATTTTTAGTTTTATTTATTGTTATTGTTTATTACAAAAAGTAAAAATAAAAGTAAGAATTAATGAGAAAGAAACTTCTGGTAGGGAGCAAATCAGGGTCACGGTGAATTCTTTGCGTGAACCAGGACCGGATCCAGGGGAGGCTTTTTTTTAATCTTGAATTATTTGAATTTTTCATTGAAAAATCTCCCCTGTCAGAAATATTCCCCTGGTGATACGTAATCATTCCAAATTACAAAACGAGAGGTAAACGAAGGAAGAGACATGAGGATAGTAACCTTAAAACAAAAGATTAAACAAACAATATAAATCTTTTGAACAATTATCCAATTGCTTTTCAAAACAAAATTGTGTTTAACAATATACTCCGTCCTATAAATAAAAATGTTCAGTCTGGTGTTAAACATAAGAAACATAAGACATAAGAAATATATTTCACTCAATCATTAATAATTACAACATCAAAAAAGATACAATGATTTACGTAAAAGATACAATGATTTACGTAAAAGATACAATGATTTACGTAAAAGATATAATAATTGAGTAAGGATTAGCATAATCAGCTTAGCTGTTCTGGGTGCTTTTCCTTTGAGAAAATTCGTTTATTTTTTTAGTTTTTTTAAATGTAAAAAGGTTAGAGTCGGCCGGGATAAACACTCAGATATTTCTTTTCAAAACTCATAAACGATATTTTCAACCCTATAATGTCTGTACTGCTTTCTTAGTCCAAATCTTGAGGTTATTCTATCGTTTTTTCATAAATACCATTTAAACAAATCCAAATCTGTCATATATATTTTAATTTTTTAGTTCAAAAACAAAATCAAAAATAAGAAATCTAAGTTTTTTTCTCAATAATTTTTCTCAAAGTAACAATTTTCAAAAACATAATGTATAATATATTTGAATTTAAATAATTTAAATGTTATGTAATTTTCTTATAACATTAAATTGTTATTCAATTAAAGTATAATTTATAAGCCATCAGGTGGCTCTTTTCGTCTCACTTCAACCCTATCCATGATGTGGTTAAGTGATGTTTTACAAATTATCGGTCAATTTTTCATTTGATTGGTTGAAGGTTACATCAAGAAGAATCTGGTTGGCTTATTTCAAAATGACACTGTTTGTTGTTCTATTAAAATAATGTGTTATATTCTAACTAATCAGAATCTTGATGGCTTAATCTTCGATCAATGAAACAGAAGATTCACCCGTATACTCAGTCCTTCGGACTTCACAAGCTTCAGCCCTTAGTAACACGTAGGAAAACGTAGGAATTGATTGTACACGTTTTACTCATCATGGCAAAGATTACAAAACAACTGTGAACTGTTATGTTTAGTTTCTTTGACGTAAATTATTGGATTACAGCTCATCAAAGCTCTTAATAAATGATTGTCCCAAGTAAACTGTAAACCAGCCACTAAACCGATGAAACAACGAAGCAGGTTGAAAGCTCTATTCGCATACATTTTTCAAGAAGGCTAACAAAACAAAAAATATCATTGTTGTATTTACAAAAATATATCAACTTACAATCTTCCACCGCTTTCTTTTTGTTTATTAGATTTCTTTGTTGACTAGTTAAGCACAACCATCATATCAATACCTTCATGATGAGTGTAAGAAAAGTTATGAAACATTCAAAATAGTATCAAAACACTTCATTTTGAATGGTGTAGCAACTTCTTTTACAGAGATTTACATTTTCCAAACTGCTAACATTTCGATTTGATCTATTTTCACCGCTTGGCTTCGTATCATATCTGCCATTGCAACTTTTTTTTTTCAAAACAATATGCAGTGTAATGACATCTTTGTCATAAAACGCGCGAAAATGAAATTCGTCCAATCACAATTTATCTTTTTCCAAAAAATCGCTCTGAACCAATCACAACCCGTATTAGCGTAAAATTGACTATTTTAAATCTGGCAAGTGGCCGTATAAGATTCAATGGTAAAATTTTCTTGCTGAAACGAAAGAAGCCTATGGGATATTAATAAAGCTACAGGAGAAACTTTTCCTTTCCTGCTTTCGGCAGGGTAGACTAAAAAAAGGGTCACTTTTTGACTAGAAAAATGACCGTTATAAAAAAATAAGATTTTTCCTAGCCACAAGGCATATGCACAAAGTTTCTTGATGGTATTAGGGTCAAGAAAATGTCTGGTTCAAAATTTTTTTGTCGTTGACCCAAGCGCCTATCGGATCCCCGTATTTGACCGAGATTTGCCCATAATAGCCCCTGGAAGCTTGCAAAAAAGCTTCAAAAACTTTTTTTCCACGTTATTTCGGCTTCTTTCATTCAGAATTTTGGCCCAATCAAAGTCTTCTGGAGACTTTGTTTCATACTGTAAGGTTTCAACAACTTAAACTCCATCAGTGACGGATCTGTCCTAAATTTTGAGTGTTTTTAAAATTCATGTTTACCTCAAGCTGTGGGAAATTTTGAAACTTAAAGCACTGGAAACGCACGGAAACAAATAATCTAGCACCTCTTTTCCAGAGTGTTTCATCTGAACCCATTTTAACAATTTTTAGGACCAACGAAGAGTAAAACCTACCTAACAATTGCTCTTATCAAAAATTAGTGTCTTCATGACGACATTGAAGAAACTCCACATCCGTCACTGTCCATGATATTTTCTAATTGCTTCCTGGTTTTTCGAATCAATTTTGTTCCCTATTTTATACGTAAAAAGGTATAAAAACAGCTAAATAAGCAGTAAACACGATTTCTCTTACCTCAACGTTTTCTACAAACTTTCTGCTATGAGATCAAATACTTCTTTATAGGATTTTGTTCAACCTAAGTGAGCTAGTTCTACTTATTCTTTTCTTTATTACAAATATCGACAAAACATTCAAGAACTACACAGCAAGGTTTATTTCGCCTCAATGTTTTCTGCAAACTCTTACAAAATGCGCGATGAGATTTAAAACTTCTTGCTGGTTATGGAATCATGATGTGTCAGTAACTTTTCTAACTCGTTAGGGCGTTGTGTTCAAACTATAGGTAAATTTATTATTTTCTTAGGTTGAAAATCACACCTCGAAAATTTTCATTGGGTTACTTAAGAATTTTATCATGAGTTTTAGTTTTAAAAACATATGAAATGATGATATTTTTGAAATCAACCAATGATTTTTAAGATGATGTCATTTCCGATCAATCAACCGACGAATTTACCTATAATTTGTATACAATTTCTAACCTAAGTAGAACAAATACGAAATTGTGTAATAATCTAGAGAACTGAACAGCAAGCAAATCAAACAGATTTTTACTTTGATTGCATACAAATGCTCAATTTTTGATATGAAATTTAATGCGATTTCGCTGTGTTTTAAATGAATAATTAATTAATCGTCATAAGAAATTTTGAGGTTAAGAAGGAAGTTTATTTGCTTCACAGGTATTTTTCTTTTTCATTTCTTTTATAACTGTGCAACTGACAAGTAGCGAGAAATGTTGCAAACAAATTCAAATGCAAGATTCACCACAAAACCTGACACTCATAATGTCGTGAAAAAATAGTTGTCATCAAATTTTAATAAGTAAAATAAAAATTAACAAATATTGATTGGTCTCTCATTGGTCGCCCTTCCCTCAGTGCATTTTTAAGGGGCTTAGCTTAGGCCCCGCACTTCCATCCATAATGTCAGGTCCTGCGCAAAGAAGCTCTTTTATTTTAAGGTCTATACCATGGCTATCTATACTAACAGGCCTGGACACCGTGCATGGTTTTTCAGTTTGGCACCTTCCCGTTGGTTTATCG
>JAUKPT010004891.1:0-10805 GCA_032273505.1 Nanomia bijuga
GTTTCCCCGGAAAAACAATAGTTCTACGCGTAACAAATCGACAATTGGAAAATGTAATTCTATACAAGGTTTAAGAAGATCTCGTATACCAACTTCAACAGAAATACCTTTAAAAAGATGCAAATCATTGCCTAACAGAGGAAAAAACTCTAACATCCCATTAGGAAAAGGAAGCAACTTAAATATAGATTTTTTAGAAAGAAGCAACGCATTAAATAATAGCATACAAAACTCCAGAACAACCACTAAAAATACAGAGACCGAAAATATAAAAAGAATAGATTCGCAATCCTTAAGGAGACACTTTCATTCATACGACGTCCCTAAGAACTCTCATATTTGTTCTGATAAGAATTGCCCAAACAAGAATTCTTTAGAGAAAAGTAAAGTACCAAAAAGATACATAAACTCTACCATAGAATCACAGAATCCAAAAGAAAATGACGCTACAAAAAGGAAAAAAATAGATTTACAAACTATAGAATTAAATATAAATCCACACAATTCTTACTCATTTTCAAAACAAGATAATTTAAGTACAACTATTGAAACATTGGAAAGAAGAAAAATACCAAATGTTAGTAAGCAAAATTTAAAAAGACGTTCATATGCTTTAAACAATCTTGATATAAATAGTATAAAAAAAACAAGTTCACAAAATATAGAAAAAAACTTGAAACGTGAAACCCCTAAAAATTCCAACATTGTTCCAGAAATGAAAAACCAAAAAATAGAATCCCTAGAAAGAAAGAAACATTCAGATATTAGATTAAATGATTTGATAATAAACTCACAAAATGTTGATACTAAGAATGCAAGAAGACTAAAGCCACTAACTTTGGAACGAAAGATTGAATCAGAGCAAAAGTGTATAACAAAAAATAACAAAATCATGCATAGAACAATCATAACTCCATCTATCGTTGAACCGACAATAAGGAGAAAAAGGCAAATTAAGGCTGAAAAGTCTATCGAATTTAACACTAACACAAACAACAATGGATTTTCAATGAAAGCAGTAAAACCAACAAATGTCAGCAGCCAGAATATGGATATCAGTAGTAAAGGAAGTTGCCTTAAATATACTTTGTTCAACGCTACAAGAACTGGACAAGATACAGCTGAAAGTAGTTTTAGAAAAACATTTGAACTAGATGACCGTTACTGCTCTTTAGCTGAACTAGATACAAAAACCAACGATCTTTTGCATGGACTCGAACTTCCAATAACAATTGTAAAGCAAATGGATGCACGGATATTCATGTCAATGACAAGCAGTGTACCACTTAGGGTTAAATTCAGTCTCATTATTGATAAAAGTTTGTACTACCAGCTGTATTGCGAAGAAAAGTTGATATCACAGACAGAGACTGTTGATGTTGTCTCTAAACAGCGACTAGACAATTGTTCTGCAATTAAAAAAGTGCTTAGGTACGCTAATGAACTTTATAAATGTAAACAAGAAGAGCGGAATGACGAACGTGAAATTATAAGAGATATTCAAAAGAAATATAAGGAACGAACATTAATACGAAACAAGAAAGTAGCTTTTATATTAGAACAATTATCTCTCTTATTTACTCCAGAATATAACAGAAAATTTACTGAATCGACGTTAGCTTTAGCAGTGACATGGGAGCAAACATCGCCTGAAACATACAAAAAGATAGTAAAAGACAATATATTAGCGTTACCGTCTGTAGACGATGTTCGCTCAGTGTTACCAGGACGTGCTTTAAGTACAAATCTTGATGAAAATGCTCTGGACTTCCTGGCTAGTAAGAAGCCTCTTGACTTGTACAGTGAAATACCTGGTTTAACCACTCTGCATGATTTGTACATGAAACAAGAGGACCACTCAGCTAACACAACTCTTGAAATTCACGAAAGAGAGGTAAGATTGGGGAAAGCAGGAGCATTGTAGTTATCTTGAATTTGATTGGTCCGTAGAACGCATCAAAACGATCAAAAAGTAAACATGCCAATCAAATCTAAGTTAACTAAAATGCCCATACTGACTGTAAGATTGAAGTGAGGTTTGCAAATTAATGACAATATGTCTTTTCTATTTGCAGGAATAAGCACTTAAAGAATTCCTTAAATCTTGCATTTGAGAATTTGAACATTGCTCTCCGCCAGACATTTTAGAGTCGATAGTAAAAGGATATATTGATTAATAATATTGCTCAATCTTTTTGCCATAAAGCTGCTTGAATAAAATTTATAAAAAAATCTATTGTACTCATATGGTTCTCTTCCATTTTTGGTTTAGTTATTCTCTTAAAAACCCCTCTTTCATGGTCCTCTATACAACACATCTATTCTTGTGAAGGATGTGAACCGGGCTCATATTGTAGTAATTCTTCAACTTCATCTCCAATTTCTTTTGTTGTGCGAGGGCGAAGACAAAGGCGGCTGCCTTCTTGCTTTCGGTCTATATTTCCATTTCCCTTTATTCGTTTAATGGACATACATACATTTCTGGACAACCAACCTTTGTTTCGGAATTTTTCACAGAATTCAGTTTCTCATCATTCTTTATTTTCGGAACACAAAGAGAAAGATTGTTTTGGCTGAACCATGTTTTCTTGATAGGTCTTGAAACAAAAAGCGATTCTTTACGCCAAAAACACACTCACGTATATAAGAGAAGATAAACAATAGGTTTGTTTAGAAATATTGAAGAGGGTTTTGATTAAATCGCAAAACACATCAGAGTTAGAAAAACTAACCAATTCTATTGAATAAATAGACCAATTTTAAGACAATAACACATAATTGATTTGTTTAAGAAACTAACTTTTATTGAAGATAATATTTCGAATGTATATCAAAAAGGTGAGTGATTCGTCATGTGGTTCTGAAATTATAGCTCAACAAACACGTCTTTTTTTGACCCACCCCGGCTCAACAAAATCTTTAGGTTGAATTTAGACTGTTGTATGATGATAGAAAATAAGACAGAAATTTAAGAGTTTGCTGTTCTTTAGAGTGATCAAATTAATTGATTACAAACCAACAATCTTATTGGTTTAATCAATTATATTCCTAGGTTGTTTGGGTAGGATCAGAAGAATTAGGTGTTGCGAAAGCCACCTCTCCCGACGGAAAACAATTCGTCGTTGCACGTTACTATCCACCGGGAAACAACACGAGTCGATTCCGAGAAAACGTCTTTCCAAAAGGTTCGAAATTGCAGTCGAGGACGGCGTCCGATAAACCGAGTTCTGCTAACTCCAATAATGCAAAAACGAAAAGTAAACCACAAACTAAAAATAATACTTCAGCTTCACCTGCGAAAGTTACAATTACAGTCAATTCAGGAGCAGCATCATCAGCAAAAGATACTCAAAAACAAAGTATGTGGTTTCTTCTTCGCAAAACTCTACGACCTAACGCTGTCGTCAAACTTTTGTACTAATGTGTAGTTATTTTCCGATTATATAAAACTATTGTTATTGTTCACTCTTTAGCTCACTTATACTTTTTGTTATGAAATGTCGTCAATTGATTTTTTGTAGTATTAATATAATTTTTCTCTTCAGCATTTTATGTTCTTGAAATCTTTGGTGTAGCCATAGTGTCTTCCATCCCTAAGTTTTTCATCTAAAGAGTGTTGTAATTTTACTTGAGATAATAACCAATTGTTTACTCTCTTATAGGTGATGGCAACTTCCGTAAATCTGTTGTCAGAACGCATAACATGTATCGTAAGCGTCATGCAGTTGCTCCATTGAAATGGAGTTCGAAACTTGCAAAAGCCGCTGCAGACGCTGCACAAGAAGCTGCGAACACCAACACGCTACGAGCTTTAGATATGGATAATGTCGGCCAGAATATGATCGCACGAAGCGCTGGTGAATTACCAGGAGAAGATGTCTCGTCTGTGTGGTATAATGAAGAAAGTATATATAACTATAATAATGGAGGATTCTCAACAGCTACTGGTAAGTGAATTACTAGATTTACGAGTTTGAATACGACTAGATAGATAAAACTAGACCTAGCGAAGGTCTTACGTATAATGAGTATCAACTCTAATAAAAAACATGTATAATATCTAAATCCAAAGAATAATAAATCATAAGGCTATTGATTTGAGTACAGTAGTTAGAATTTTTAGAGTTGTCAATTTGTAAATAATAAAAAAAATGAAAGTGAAGGATGATAAAAAGTGTTTAGTATGCATGATATAATGGACTGGAAATCAATGATTTCTCTGAAATGAAATTCAACTTTTAAATTAATATATTTCATGCGATGAAAATCAAGAATACCATGAGGTTAGACATATTTATCAGAATGTTTCTCTTTCTTTGAATTGAAACACAATGTCGTGTGACGTAAATGTCAGTTTTGTACCACCTACAGTTCAGCACATTATACGCCTCGTTGAATCACTAGTAAACTTTCACCGCCAAAACTGAACTGATTCATATGAATCATTTATTGGTTTGTATGAGAGTAAAGTGATGTTTACAGTTTACAGTGTTGAAAGTCTAGTAGATAAGCCTACTTAAGGCTTTCGTTGATTTTAACAGTGTTTTGGTAGTTATCCTCTGTAATATAAGTTCTTCTTTAATATCCAAAGCTTCTGAAATACGAATTATGATTGATAAAAAGTTGTCAATCCTTTGGACAGAATCAATTGCGTTACTCTTCCTACCGGAGCACGTGATTTTTCTGCTGTTTTTATTTATCGGCTTGTTTATCAGTCTGTTCGTTATGAGAGAAGAGAGAGAAACATAATTGACAGATTAAGCCTACTTAAGGTTTTCGATGAAAATTAGAAATAGAATTTTGTTAGTATTCTCTTTTTGAAAATATCTAATGTCCTCTGTAAAGATCAATTTAAGTGCGATACCCCTAATAGATAAAATTTTTGAATTATCTATAGGTTTTTGAGTACCTTCTTTATATGACCAACATATCAAACATTCATGCACTTTTTAAAATATTCAGTTTGATAATTTCAAGAAGAAAACAGGGTTTTACTCTAAAAGTATGCCATTAAATCTTATTAAACTCGGTTCTTTAGAGAGTTATAATAATACTTTGGAATCCATAAAAATCATGCAATTGAAATATGGTGTAGTTATAGAGTTCTTAATATGATCTGCAAGGAAACTGGAAAATAAAACCCCATGGTCATGCTGATATTAACACTTTATTGACGGCATTGGTTGAGAATTTTATGGAAATTGTAACACCTGCAAAGTGTCATAAAATGGCGCTATTAGCTCTGGTTCTCATGAAAACAACATAATTCGACCTTAAATCATAAACGTATCATTATCCATACCTGAGGTAACTGACAATTTGTTTTTGAAAAAATGTAATTGAAAATATTCGGAAATTCGACCAGGTATGTTGCATACCCTGCCTGCAGGCACTCCCTGCAGGCCTTCCTTGCAGACCCTCCCTACAGGCCCTCCCTACAGGAGGGTATGGAACGTGCCTGGTCGAATTTTATCGGAAACTTAACTAAATTAGACTAAAAGTGAGAAAAAAGCTGAAAAAACTTTGTCCCCATTCCAGTACGATACATATTTCAAGAAACCTTCTTATATACTCTTTTTGTGTTCTAGGTAAATTCACACAGATGGTATGGAAAGATACTAAAGAGGTTGGCGTCGGTAGAGCTTTTAGTAGCCAGGGACAGACATTTGTTGTAGCACTGTATTCACCAGCGGGAAATGTTCGTGGACAATATAATGAAAACGTTTTAACTCCAAAAGGTCCAGTTCCAACCGATCCAGGAAGCGGCTGTGCTTGTACAATCCTATAGTGGTCCTTCTCTATCAAAGTATAGTAATTAGATGGCCTGACAAGGCAAAATATGGTGATTTAAAGTGAAATACCTTGCCGCAGAATTCAAAAAATTGAACAAAGATATTGATTATTTGTAAATAAAGAATCAAATCTAATATGTCATCTTGTAAACTTTTAGAAATTCGAGAAAAAATACAATCATACGATCTGTATCTCACTACAGCAAAAAGAACTTAATGGAAGATATCCTTTATTAGATCAAAGTATTAAATGAAGAGATAAGACTTGTTAATATTTGTTCCAAATTGATTTTAGCTTTTTAACTATATCGTTGGGTATATTATACAGATGAAATATATTTATTATACATAAATTGGTACTCTTTTCTGCACCCAGATCTGGGAAAATCTTACAAAATGTTAAAATCAACAAAATGTTTGATGCTTATTGCAAAAAAAATGATCCTCAATTTTCTTTTTCTATTTTTCCTGGGTTATCTACCAAAAGTCTATATGACTGAAGGGGGGAAAGAAGAACACAGCTTTTTATTTGAAAATAGGCTCATTATCTCTATAAAATATGAAATTATGAAACGTGGAATTAATAATTATTTTGATGAAGAAACGAAGTTGTTGTTTTATTGTCCTGCGCAAGTAGGGCTATAGAAAATTAAAATCTACTGGATAGCAAAAGGATACTTAATAAAAACTACTACCAAGAACTTTTAAAACAAATATTACAGAAGACAGGTTTAGGTCACATAAATCAACCGTTGTTTAATCGATCTTAGTTCCTAACGAATATTATTGCTATTGAAGTTGTCGTTTTCAAAATGTGTGAACAACTTTGTAACTTTATACGATAAAAGCGTCAATTTTTAACCGATTTTGTTGATTTTTTCAGCAAATGAAAGTAGGGAAAAGGTAGATCAGGGTGACATAAGTTTTGTCTATATTAAAGAAGAAGAACATAACGAAAATGAAGATTGAAGTTTTTTGAAATCCTGAACGAAGAACTTGGAGACAATGAAAATTACATATATGGAATTCTTAAAGCCTTGAAAATCGATTGGTGTATTCATCGTGACTAAAGCTCTTTTGGTTTTTGAGTATTAGGCCTAAATGTACAGCCCCTCTCCTTGTTTTCTTACTTTTCGAGAAATAGATTGTTGAAACCACCTTGCATAACTATTACGGAAAAAAAAAGCCATTAAATTTTGTTCAAAATGCTGAACTGTCATACCAAAGATTCTACATAGAAATATTTTCTAAGCACGTGAATATTTATTGACAAAAGTGTTCCTAATCACAGTTTTCTATAAATATCAACTAAAGCACTTTTGACAGAGGCTCGATTTCGTGAGTATTCGTATTCTGCTATTATCTTGAATAATTACTTAATATCTGCAATCATTTTGACAAAAGACATAATAATAGGAGATAAATGTATGAATAGAGATTTTTAACGAGCGTAAACTTTTTTGTGGGACACACTGTATAGCCATGTAGAAAAAACGAAGATGAGCCATTTAAGATCATACCTGAACTTACTTTTAATCGGTATTTTATTGCTCTGATAGATTTTTCGCAATATATGTAGACCCATAACTCTGTATCACACTAATTCAATTAGAGTGATGCAGAATTGGGTCCTTTTTCACATTTCCCTCTTTATTTTAGCCATTTATGGGTCTATGGGCTTCTAATTTTGCACAGCGGGAGATCCAATTGATATCATTCCATATACGCAGAGTGAATTGAATTGTATAATTGAGGAACAACCTGTTGACGAGAAACTGTTTTTTAGGGGTATCTGAAAAACCCTTTTGCGATAATGTATTTTTTCTGAACCTGCAGGACAAAACGTCTTTTGGGTAGGTTGACTTAGGTTTGAAATATCCAAGCAGACTGTGACCTTGAAACACCTCAACTGAAAAGTGCATAGCAAAGAATCAGGTCGTGTAACATTAAGTGAGTCATGTAGAACGTGTAGAACTTAGTCCCTTTCTTTAACCCAAAAAAATATACTGCAAATGATATGTTTGCTTGTTCAAAAATCCATGAAACAACTCTTCGATTTCTGCTGGTTATAATGATATCTCAACCTTGTCGTAATGTTCTTTCAGCTGCACAAATATGTAAATTATCCCCAGTCCTCTGATTGATTTTCAAGAACACTTTTAACAACTTGAAATAATCTTGTTTTAGGAACATGGTAGCGAAGGGGTTGAACAGCGCAGATGCTTTATAGAACGAATGACAAACAGCTGTGAAGATCGTTTGTTGATTATAAGTTAACTTTGTGAGAAGTTTCGAGTCGTATAACACGCGCCCGATTGTGAATGGCAACAGCGTTGCTATATACACAAACGTCATCAAAATTAATATCAATACGACGCGCATGTCTCTTTTGCTTGTTTTTGGTTGTTGAGTAAGTTGTCGATGTTTTTTGCGTGAGCTCTTTGCGACTTTTAGCGTAAACATCAACATCACTACGGTATAAATAATCAAACATAGCATAATAAAGTCGAATATATAGCTATAAACGCGCACAGATAACGGTTCTTCAGCGACTTTTCCCGCTTTGAAATTCATCAATGTCAATAGTAAACATGGTGGTATCAAGGAAAAAATCCAGATCATAATTGTTGCGTGTTTAACGTGGTATTTAGTTATCTTACTTCGGTGGTAAAACGGTTTGGTGATGCAAATGTATCGTTCGACTGCGCCTAACACAAGGGTGCTGAGAGCTAATATAAGCGAATATTCTAGAACAGCGATGTAGATCAGATAGAGTATCAGCAGTTTCGGCGAAGCTGGTTGACTGTCTTGAACTTCGTGGTACATTGCTTCTAATATGGTTACTAACGCCGGGCATAGATCGGCGATGGATTGGCAGTATAACAAGTAGTTTGGTATTTTATTTTGTTTGTCATTTTTTAACTTATTGAAGAGCAGGATGACGGAAAAGTTCGTGACGATGATAAAGATCGCTTGTGCGATTTGAAGAATGAAGAGGCCATGTTCCAATCCCCAATTTAAAGAATTTGATGACTGTGAAGCAGTGGTGTTGTCTTGTAAGGAGTTGAAAGTTGATGAGTCATTCTCAAAAAGGTTCGACATTTGACGTCCTCACTTTTGGGGTCACTTATGGTCTAGTAGTTTTTGATATTGAGGCTTGGAATCTAAAAGAACAAATAAAGAAATAATATTTCTGAAAAAGAATTCTGTAATACTGAGATAATCAACGCGTCTAAGAAATGTAGGTCAATCATACATTTTTCTGATGGTAATGAAACAGTTAATGATGAAGAAAATGATAATAACTTAAATCAATATTTCGGTTACATTTTTACATAAGAATATATCACTAAACTACCACCTGTTACGCCAGAAAAAAATGGCAAATTCCTATCTACGATGGAAATAACGCCAGATCAAGTTTACAACAAACTCAAAAATCTTAATCCAAATAAGACAGATTACGGTTTCAATTACAATATTCTACGTGAATGATTCAGACCATTAGAAAAACTATTCTCATTACTTTTCAACATGTCCCTAAAATATGGAGCTCATGAACCGTGGCGTTAAGGCAACAATAACAACGAATTTCAAAAAACGCATTCGTCATCTGCCAAAAAACTATAGTCCAATCAGCATTACATCAGTAATATCTAAACTCATTGATCAAGTGATTAGAGACAATATGCTAGAATTTTTTATCACCAACAATGAGCTAATGAAATAATCAACATAGTTTTATACCTAAGCGCAATTGTATGACGCAATTATTACTTTGTTTGGAAGACAATGATTTCCATTTATTTGTGTAGAGATTCAAGGTCAATGGTTATTTCTCTGAGTGGATTAAAGTATTAAAGGAAAGTTCGACCCAGAGAAAAAAACACTTGTATTTGTTCATATCTATTATCGATACCATTATGATTATTTATTGACAATTTGCAGTGCAATTAGATGACAAGAAGCCCCCATTTTTGCCCATGTTTAAAATCAACCCGTGACGTCACTGTATCACTAGAACATATATCATACTTTTAGTCAAAAGATGATATTTGAGTTTATCAAATTACTTCATAAGACCCTAATTAATTATTTACTAACATATTATGAATTTACATCGTCCAACTTAATTTATAGTTAGTGTGGTATCAAAAACAGCTAAGAGTATTGAAACCGGATGAAGACAAAGAAAAATCTATCATCTTTACAAATCTTTTGAAATTTTGAAATTTGTTCCATAATAGATACGCTTGTAGATAACAAATGCACTCTTTTCCCTTACTTCATTTCTATTATGTAGCAATTAGTTAACAAGAAATGTTAGAATTCAGTAGTGATTCGCTTACGTCACAGTGTTTTTAAATGCCAGCTATCTCACTAATTATCATCGTTTTAGGGGTATTTTTTTCACTGTGATTCTTGGGCAAAAATGAAGAATAAGAGCAACCTACTACGAAGGTCGACTTACCCTTTAAGCGGAATTCCCCAAGGGTCAGTATCTGTAAACTTTTTGCAGATGACTATAAATATCAGCTTCTCCAGAAAAGGATCTAAATGCTCTTGAAGGATGGTCATACTGGAAGAAAAAATTTCATTCTTCATTGTTGGTCATAGGCTTAAAGCTACCAAATAGGAAAAATATTTTCACAACCATAATGCAAGTGCCGTTAAAAATCAAATCAAATCTTAGGACTCTAAGAGAAATCCTTCGCAACAAAGAATCAAGCTGCAATCTCGATCATATATAAAGCTATGGAAAGAAACCATTTTGAATACAGAAATGTAATCTGAGGCTCTTTCTCTAACGAAGACATAAGTTAGTTGAACAAGTTCAACGACGAGCAACGAATTTAGTGTTAACCATTAAATACTTATCTTACAAAAATATATTAAAAGCCCTAAAACAACCATATATCGCTCATCGCCGCAAACGTAATGATATGATCATGATTTATAAAATCATGAATGGTATGGTCAATATTGACAAAGGAATACTCTTCGAACCAGCCC
>JAUKPT010004892.1:0-10804 GCA_032273505.1 Nanomia bijuga
TTAACTTCTGACATAGATTCAGAAGAGTTCGAAAGTGACAATTTGATCAGTGATGATTCTTCAGATGAGGACATTGTGTTTGAAATCGATAGTAACGAGCCTGGACCATCCTTGCGTGCGTCATAACAAACTATTGACTAATGACTAATGAATAATTTTTTTTAATTCTACCGTGTATGTTGTGTTTTGTGTTCTATATTTTACGAATTTATACTGTACATTGCACCCCAAAATGTTTTCCGATATTCATAGCAAAATGTATAATATTATGATTTAAGAGTGAAGATGAAGATTGTATCTTCTAAATTTACCCCTCTTTCTACAACTTATTTCTTAAATTAGGGCTTGCATGGTCAAGGAAAAGGTGAAAACAATCTTAATATATATTTTAAGTGCTTCTTTTTCCAGGTAAATAATGGTAAACATCTTCAATTATGTCATCCAAACACATCAACATATATACCAACATCCTCTAAAACCATTTTATAACTCATAATAACTTAAAAGTCTCACATTGATATGGTGTAAAAGTCACAAAAATCAAAAACCAGCATTTTGGGGTGCATAGGTATTTTGGGGTGCATATAATGTTGGCCCATTAAAAAAAAACATTAGTTTATCATCCTTTATTTTAATAAATTGATGTAGAAGGTCAGTACTTTATAATTATTTATTATTTTATTATTCTTTGTATACTTTTTCTTAGAGACCTTCTTTATTTATATTTAGAAGGGTACTATGAGGTTGATTATATACACTGATCTATTGGTTTACTCTTCATAAAGTGATTATCAATAGTTTTTCAATAGTTTTTAACACACTAATAGAAAATAATAAATAATAAAGACATAGAAGCCAAATCTCATACAGGCAGGGAGCTCGCTAGTTTGATTGCCAGTTTTATTTAGCTAATCCAAATGCAATTTTTATTTAGGCAATCGAAAATTAGAAAAGAAATGCATCTTGTCATTAGTCTGGTCTCTGATCTCTACACTTTTAGGAACAAATAGTCATACAGTGATTATATTCAACCAGTAACAAATTTAGTTTTCTTTATATCTTTTTTTATTATCAAGACCATAAACTTTTCAAAAGAAAACAAGTTGTGAATGGGAGTAGTGGTCTTTCCAAACTAGAATAAAAGTATGTAAATATTCGTAGAATTATAATAAGCTGATAATGAATTAATTGTTTTCCATGTTAATCTAGATTAGGACTCATATTTCTGAACATGATTATCATTACTTTTTAGTTTACCAGTGATTTCAAAGAAAAGAAAACTACATCTTTTTATTCATATAAGCATAAATGTTTTTCTGCTTTAATAAGCAGTTACAAGAAGTTCAGAAAATTTATTTGAATAAATAATGCCTTTTGTTGTAGAACGATGGGACATGGTTATACCTTGATAAACATCAACTGAATTCAGTTTTTTTTTTAAAAAAAAAGTTCAAAATTCGCTCTCTTTTTTGGTTGCCTCCTGACCTTTTTTACGCTTCACGCGAATTTTCAGGGTTTTTTTGGATTTCCCAAACTCATGTCTGAAACATGTAATGCTAACTAGACTTGAGAACAGGTAATAAGGTCAGATAATTATTACTAATGTTTTTGTTAAACCATAATTTGATAAAATTATGTTTATACTCCAGTTGTGTATCAGTTTTTCCATTCTCTCTTTATGCTGTTTTAGTAGTATAAATCATAATATATTAATGAATTTACTTTGCAGCTTTCATTTGATCTCTGTTCTTTAGCTCGTTATCCAATTGTTACTTCTCAAAAATTTCTATCGAGCTGAGGTAGAATAATTTAAAACATTTCATTGTCTTAATGATAGGAGTTTATGTTTAAAGATTTTTCTTTCTGTATTAAATTCATGGAAATTAATTGTGAAAAAGAATGTCTGAGTAGTGTAGTTTGTTTTACTTTAATTGATTTTAAGGTGGAAATGTAGCATAATGTTCTTTTTGAAGGAATTTTTAATTTTGGTTTCAGAGACCAATTTTATGTTAAAAATCTTTCTGATAAACATAAAACTATTTGCTTCTTTTGGATTGTCAGAATTGCATTATTCTTTAGATTTGAGCTCAGGGACACTTCTGCTGAACTGCTATATAGCAGCAGTTTTCTGTAGCACTCCTCTTGTTTCTGTTTCAAGTATAAAATAGTCTCACTACTATGAAACAGACTAATGTGATAAAAGTGACTGGCTTATAGATTTTAAATACCTCTGAGGTAAGTAAATCTGGTCTATAGAAAGTTCTGGTATTTCATATGATGCTACTATAGTTGTTCTGTCATCACTTCAATACTTCACTTTTATTGCTTTGACTGTTTCACGTATAAGCAATCATCGTTGTTGACATCTTCCCATTGAGAACAATTTCCAATGGATACTTTCTCTTCACTTGATATTGAAGAGCTTGTCAGTAGACATATCATCTTCGTTTATTGACTTTATCTCTCGTTGAATGTTATTTCATCATTGTATGGGTGGTTTGCGTGTGTATGCACTCATGCTAACTTTGTGCATCAACACATCAATAGTGTTGTTCAGTGCATTGATACGAAGAATAAAGTAACACTATTCATTATTGATACATTTGATATGAAATATACGTTTATCTTCATAACGGGGATAGGACATCCTCTTCTTTATCAGTCCATCTGTGGAGTGTATTCACATATGTTTCAGTGGCTGATATGTCTAACAGTGTTCTGATGTTATCCACACTATCACCCATTATGTAATTCTATCACAATTCATTATATTATCTATCCTTTTTACTTTTTTGATCAACAAGACAGTTTTGTTTCATTTTGCTTTAATAAACACGCATAAAATGTCATGTTAGTTGTACATTTTGTTGTATTCACGTTTTTTTAATTGTGATAAGGCATTTTTAGTAATTACATAGTCATAAGAGCAATTGCGATGAGGCGGCAGAATTTAATTATAACTTAATTTGGTATTTGATTTAATTTCAATTTTTCAATTTTTGAATGATTTAATTAAGTTTTAATTATTGTTTACTCACTTTATCTTGAATAGCATACATTTTTTAAACTAAGTTAATTTTTTGTTTTAATAGTTTGATTACTTCCATATTCAGCGAAGGTGATTATTTTTAGGCTGCTCTAGAGATTGAATGGTATGATTAACGAAGTTCACATGTCAGTTCAAATTAATCACGATTTTTGTGTTGAATCTATCTAAAGATCTATAGCTGATTGGTAATGGACTATGAAATAAATGTATGATTTCTTTTTATCAATACTTTTCCTTTGTTCTGTTCAATGCTGATTAATATCGAACTAAACTATCAGTCTCCTTGTTTTAACAATTGCTTTGAGGTAATTTAGAACTTTAAGTCTGATTTATGAATCTGGAAGAATTGGCTGATAGCAGTGAACAACCCTCTCTCCAAGGAAATTGAATTGAATTGAAATTGAAATATATCACTCTGGATCCAATTAGATTGTCTATGTGGTCCATTTACAGAGAGATCTTGCAGGATACAGCTTTTACAACATGATATATCTTAAATACCAAAATTTGAGATGGAAAATGTAATTATTTGTCAGAAGAATATGGATCAAACTTAGATTAAGAGAGCCTTCCAGAACATTGTCTATCCTGTAAACTGTGAATTGTGTCATGACTTTGAAAAAAGTACCAACATGATCAAAATTCTAACTAAAATCTCTTCCTTTAATATACGTTTTCATATTCTGTTGAATCTTTCGACCCACACCTTGAATCCAATCTGCGCTGTCAGTCAGTCACAAAAAGTTATTTCTAATCTAATCATTAAACCTTCTTAGATCTTTGGCAGTTAAAGTTCCATAATTTTTCCTGGTCTCAAAAATGAATCCAGACTTTAGGGTCCTTTTTAGCCAAAATGTCAAAATTTGATTTTATGTTAACATATCAGCTTTGTTAAGTTCAATTTGTCTTAAAGTGCACATTCTGTTTACTTTCAGCATGATTGTATACCTGAGTGCCAAGGATATTGGTTTGGGGGTCCATTTCAATTGTTGCTTGTTTTGGTTGAACATTTGATTTCTTTTCTTAAAGTTGTATTGAGTACTGCAGCAAAAAGATAATATGCCAGTTGTTAGTGCTATTGCTGTTAGGCACATATCCACCAGTTTTATGTAGTAAGTTTTGTGTATTAGATTATATTTATCAAGATTTTTCATTCAGACCACTTCAAACTTCGCAGGTATTCTTATAAGGAGCTGAATATAAATATTGCCTTCCTTATGAATTATTCACAAATTATTCTGTAAACTTGCAGATTAGATATGTTTTAATCTTTTAAATACGATATTATTCTCATTATAGATGGAAGGAATTTAGTAGTTTTCTGGAAAGAATGCACGGTCCTCTCATGTTCCTGTTTGAAATAGTTTGATATATTTTTACTGTATATTAACTGAGATGTTTATTTGTTTATTTGACAACAAAAAAGATGTAATAAACTCGATTTTTCTGTACACGATACCATGTAAAAAGTACTAATAATTTAATATAAAGACCCTAACTTTTTCACCTATACTTAAGAATTAGTGAGTAAAAAAGGTTATTTTTTGTCTTTGTCCCCCCCCCTATTATCTGATTAATTGTCCAACCCCTCTGAAAAAAATAGCAAGGACCAGTAAAGAAAATTACCCCTATGGAAAAAGATCAATAAGATCAAAGAAGAAACAAGAGGACTACTAACAAAATGAACATGGAATCCACTTGATCTAGATTTGTATACATTTATACAGCTCAAAGAATGCTTTATGAAACCAAAAGTTTAGCATGCTTGATTGTTACATTAGTAAGTCTGTTTTTTTTTGCCATATGTTTATGTTGCCTAGGAAATGTCTGAATATAATCAGATTGGTATCGTCGTGATTAGCCTCATCGTTATTAGTATTACAATTTTGATTTGAATTTGAATTTTATGGAGATATCATGATAGTAATGAATGTGAGGTGTTATATTTAGCAAAGTTAATCATTTGTAGATTGACTTGTTTTTATCTACCAACATACATATCATAGTCATATGTTTTGACAGAAGGTAAATGATCCTGCTAATAGAGAAGTGATAAACCACTTCTCACTTGAAGGAAACCATATCTTAATGCTTCTTTGTGGTATAGGTGTCCCGGAATGTATCAAGTTGGGTTTTCCTTTTTTAAGATTTGATTGATGGTATTTTGGTTCAGAGTCTGTGAAAGCAGTATTGATGTATTTTCTTTCCTGATTATTTTTAGTATTCATCAGGTCAATGACATCAAGTTGTACTGATATCAAATAGATTTCTGTGTTTTATTTTTGGTGAATATACTTTTTTATATGGGTTTGATGAAATAGTATGAGAAGAAATGTTATGTTTTTCCTTTTTATACACATTTTTTATTTGTTATTTTTTAATGTATAGAATACATGTTTGATTTATTAATAAAATGAAATGTTTTATTTAACTATTTATTTTTGTAAAGTTTTTCTGTACATCTAACTAATTCTTATTGCAAATATAAGTTTCTTGTTGAATTTTGAGAAAAATCGTATTAATTTTGAGGGACTTAGAAACTATAAACTTTGAACATTTGATTATCGCAAAGGAGTACTGATAGCTTTGATATCGTTTATTTGTGAGATTACATATCACTGTGTGTTTAATTGTCCTTAATTATTTTGATTTCCTACATATTCTTTAGTTGTTAAGAATGTACTTGTACATACTGATTTAACACTGGGGGATCATAGTCAACTGATAAAGAAGTTCTTTAAAATGATACAAAGGAATTGGTTATTTCTATTATTTTCTTGATTTATGTATGATTATTTTTTTTGTTTTAATTTTAACTGGTGATACAAGATGTATATTATGTTAATTATAGTTAAATTTTATTAATTGGCTATGAGTATTATTGTTTTGTTGTGAAGATATTTGCTTAATGAAACAATAAAACCATGAACAAAACCAAGACTACAGTAACATCAATTGCTTTTTTGAACATTTTACTTAATGATTTTGCTTGGTATTACTTAATGTTCTAAGAAATTATTATAATTAATGTAGTATAATAAAAGAAGTTTGGTGTAAAGAAAACCTTTGATTATAAATTAATTTAAGTTGCAGCACTGAAATAGTTGAGTTGATAATGATTTGAAAAGTTAAATATATGAAAGTCATCTTCGATATATATTTTCCATGCATTTTGCTTTAGGGATCATCTCAAAGACTTTGGATGGTTGAAACTTTTGGTTAATTGAATTTTTTTTTTTAAACAAACCAATTAAGTTCTTTTTAATGCAATGTTAAACCAATCAATGGTCTAGATTAAGCCTAAGTTTTGAGATGATCCCTATCTCATTCTCTCTTCTATATTTCTAGTGTTATGCTTTATAACTGTAAATGTTGTTGTCAGTGGGCTTGGTTGTTTAAACGTGTCCTCCCGATGGAGTTGCAAGCTGGAGCGATTGCTGGCAGTCGTACTGGACTCTCCATCATAAGGAGCCTCATGTTTTGCGTTGAACATGTGGAAGAGGAAGAGACCGCATTATTTCACTGGTCCCAAGCTAAGGACAACAATAATAATGATGTAGATAATGATAATAGTAGTGCTGAATCTTCGAATGATTCAAATCAGCATGTTGATACTGCTGATCAGAACAGTAATACATTAATGCCATGATACTTCCACATGACTCTTAGTGTGACTCAGCTTCATAACAAAAGTTAACTTATAACATAATTCTGTATTTAATAGAAAATAAAAAGGATGTTATTTTTTGTTAGAATGTCTGTCTTTTTCTTGTGAATATTTCAGGTCAAATATGTGTGGTTTTCGATTGGACCACCTTTGATTAAAATTTAATGTTAAAACTGAAAAATTCTGATTATGTGTATATAATGTAATTTAAACAAATATATATATTCCTATAATTTATCTAAGTATTATAACAAAAATCAGTGTGTAATGTAAAATATATTTTTCATGCTATGCCAGACAATAACATGCTATTTAATCATTGTGTAATTATCGAATTAGGCTAGACCTGACCAGTTTTTGTTATGAAAATATTTTATTCATGTAAAACCATTTTTGTATATTTTGTGAATGAAACATAATAGACGTATAAAGATATTTTAATTAGTGTTTTAATTTAGTTTAATCTTTTTTAATTTTCAGATAAAGGGGATTTGAAATATTTTGTCTACCTACAGATTTACTTTGGTATATTATATTGAATTACTTTTATCTTATCTAATATATGATAATTATAGATGAATTTTGGCTCCTCAATCATTGCTGATATAAAGATAATAAAATAATATTAAATGTTATAAAAGTAATGGATTACTATTGTTTAATAAGACTGGCAGTTATTATTGAAAAATATAATTGACATTTTCATTAAATAGTCTGTAGTAAACTGGAAGCTTTTAGGTATTTAGGAAAGAAAGCAAAGAAAAATAATCAATCTCATTAGCTGCCATATAGAATTGAGAAATTTTATTGCAGCAAAAATTGATTATAATTTGAAATACGACATAAAAATATTGCACATGGTTTATTTGCATCACTTCAGTACATCTGTCATGGACATTCATTAAACGTATAGTTTGAAAAGAATCCCCTATCTTGATATCTTCTCAATTGACTTTACTTGACTTTAACTCATCATCTTTCAAACACATTTGAATTGATGATGCTCTTTTTCGAAAAAATCAATTGATTTGGTGAATGCGCTTTTGGATTTAATTGAAATGTCCTTATATAATTTATAATGAATCAATTAGCTTTTAGCAACCTCTTAATGTTCTTTATATAATCACATAGAGTTCATAGGTTATCTCTTAAGACTTTACATGTAAAGGAGAATCCTTGTGCTAACATAATTCCAGTTCATTTGTTCATACACTATAATATTTTATTAAAAAGTTAATACTCAAGTTGGTTAAATGGTTCCTAGATTTTGAAACCGATTTCATACTAAATCAAAATCTGTCCACGAAAAGAAGCAAGAAATGAGCCGAGAATTTTGTCATTTACTGTTAAGTACTGTTGTCAAAGCATTTTAGTTCTGTATTCTTGATGCAGCTCAAAATCTTTTGATTACTGTTGCTTATGAATCAGTTGTTTATAGAAGAGTCATGTGCATGTGTGTCATTTCACCACACATCCTTTTTGAACTTGTTTAATTGTGTTTTATTGGATATGTGGTCAATGAATACAATGCATCATTTAACTCTGTGTACTAATACATATCCATGGTGCTATACAAATCAAAATCTGTTGAAATTAAATAATGTTTATTCCAGATAGACTAACCTCTTGCTTCCTTAAATGTTTCCTTGAGATTTTTTTGCTGGCAAGTTGATTGCATCCTTATTATTTTCACTAATTTTTTTTATCGTTTTCTTATGTTTTTGTAATATATGAATGTTTAAAGTGACTTTTTATATTTTAAAGATTTTGTTTGACATTTTCATAGTGATTAAGTAGGTGGTATATATAAACCAACAGGAAGTAGTTTCGATTTTGCATTTATTTGGGCTCACTTATGGTTTAGAACTATGTAAACTGATGCATTTTACTGGTAACAGTGATAGACAAGGTAGTATAAATTATGTACACTTTTTTTCCTTTTGAAAAACTCAAAAATCTTATTGCTTGAACTTAAATCTTGTGTGTTATTTCAGGGAGTGATTTACCCCTTGAGAAGTAGTAGATTTTCTAATCACCATGATTTGTTTCTCTTAATTCATTTTGCTAAATGGTGTTTTCGAATCTAAAAAGTGTGTTGATATTTTATCTGGTACTTTTTCTTGGTTTATCCAAAGAATTATAGTTGCAGCTGTTAGTGATAGGTGATGTTTTTTTATCAGTTTTGAAAAATATTAACTAATTCCTTTGGTTATACTGTAGAAGCTTTTTTACCGAAATCTAAACTTTATCTGACATATCATATGAGATCTTTTTGCAAGCTTATGATAATGTAAAAGAATTTCTGATCTGATAGGTCGGTAATAACAAGAAGACTAGATAAAAACTTAGCGTTGGAGATATGTTAAACATAGTGTCCACTTCCCCAGGCTGCTTGGGGGGGGGGGTTGAGACCTTTTTCAAAGTGGCCTGAAATGTGGGGGTTAAGGCTGTTCAAAGAATCTGGCGGGAGTTAAGTAGGAAGGTGGGGGTAAAATTTTCGTTGGTAGGGGTTGACGTGTCTGCACACTCAAAATCCATCAGCACAAATAAACTTTATATAAAATTTATAGTGTTGCAAAATGTACTCAATGTCAAACAAAACACTTGCTTAAATTCAATTGTAGTTGTCAATTTTTATGTTTCATTGTATTGCAGTGTATAGGTTTCATTTTTGTAAACAATCTTCATGAATGTAAGGAATGAATTGATGTCTTGAATAAATAAATAATCTAAATATTAAATAATTAATACAAATTAATCTGGTAAAGGTGGGTAATGAGCCCACTGAAACCAACTATGTTAATACTATGCAATTTATTCCAAATCTAAAAATCTTTGAATTTTACTAATTTGTGTTAGTCCTGGTTAGTCTAAAAGTTCCAATTTAATACTGATAATTAGTGTTAGAATCTCTTGTATTTTTCACTTTTTCTGTCTTAAATGTTTTCAGGTGTTTTTTCGTCATCTTTGTCTACTTCAACTTACAATATCAATTATCTATATTTTTTTTTATTCCTTTTTACAGGTTTTGTATGCCCAATTGAAGCTTTATTTGGTACATTGATTTTCCAGGTGGGAATTGGATAAATCCCAAATTCTAGGTGGGAGTTAGATAATGTGCTGGGGGTTGACTCCGTACAAATCAGGTGGGGTTAGCCTTATTAGGTGGGGGTTTACTTTTCTAGGTGGGGGTTGTGACCCCCTAGGACACTGTGTTAAAGAATTGGTATTTTTTATCTTTAAAGAGTTCTTTTTTTAAGAAAATGCAGATTAAAGTTAGTTTCTTTCTTTATGTGTAATGCCATAGCCTGCTTTAAGAAATGAAATTATCTTCTGATGAAATACACAGTAATTCTTCATAATGTTTATCGTGTGAGTGTGCATTTTCAACTGGCAATAAATCGAGAGCCTGCTGAAGCAATTTTAGCTGCTATTAACTTAAAAGTGGAAATGTTTTTGTTTTGATAAAGTGATGGTTTTCAACCCATCTAGATTTTGATTTCTATGTGTTAACACATAATTATTTTAGAATAAAATAAATATCTTTGCTGTACCTCTTCCTGTTTGTTTAATTATGTGTATATGTATCGGGTCGAATGTTCATTCATATTGGCTCAATATAAAGTTGTAAGCTGCTTTCATAATCAGTTCTGCATAATTACATGTAAATAAATCAAGACTTACTTGAGGATTTATCTCAAAAGTTTGTCTAATTAAGACTATTGATTGGTTGAACATTATATCATCAAGATTCTGATTGGCTCATTTTAAAATGTCATTATAATGATATTTTCTTGAAGCTAAAAATTATGAAAATATTTTTCAGTTAACCAATCATGATCTTCTTCATAATGTAATATTTAACCAATCAATAGTCTTAATTAGACAAACTTTTGAGATAAATCCTCAAGTAAGTTAGACAAGGTTTTGAGATGATTCCTTCTCTATAATGTACAAAGCGTTCAGGTATTAAGTGTATATTAATCTATTATTCTCATAAATGAAATATGTAATTTCTTTTTATATCTATCCTTTATTATTTTATATATATATATATATATATATATATATATTATAAAGAAAATCAA
>JAUKPT010004894.1:0-10802 GCA_032273505.1 Nanomia bijuga
TGTGTGTGTGTGTGTGTGTGTGTGTGTGTGTGTGTGTGTGTGTGTGTGTGTGTGTGTGTGTGTGTGTGTGTGTGTTGCGAGTAAATGTTTTCTCGAATTCAAATAACTATGAGCAGACAACAGCAGCTTAAAAGTAAATTTTATACTTGAAGAAATAATTTCTGAAATGCGTGATCAGATTTTTAAAAAAAGCGACATGTTTTTTTAGATTTTATTTTTGCCCCTCACCCCCCTTTTCCCCTTAATTATTATTATTATTATTACTATTGTTCTATATATGTCATTCTTTAAATGTAAATTGGATGCTATTTGTTATTAATTATCGCCAAATTTCGGCTAGTTTAGCCATTTGATTGGTTAGAAGAGAATTACATCATCAAGAAGCTAATTGGTTCAATTCAAAATGTCACAAATTGATGTTTTGTTATAATTCAAAATCAAAATAGCACTTCTACACGAACCAATCAGAATCTCGATGATGTAATTTTCAACCGGTCAAAAGATTGAATGAGTCATAATTTGGCGTCAACGCCTTATTAAAAGAGCTTGTATTAAAGTATTTAAGAACAATCAGTCTTCGCACTGCATTCATTTTCAAGAATGTTAGGGAAAAGAGTTATATTTTTTTCCTTCAGGAGGATCATCGCCAAATTTCAGCCGGTTGATTGGTTGTAAATGACATCATCAAGATTTTGATTGGTTCATGTAGAAGCATTTTTATTATTTTTTTTAATTTAACAAAACATTAAATTGTGACATTTTAAATTCAACCAATAAGCTTTTTTGATGCTGTAATTTCTAACCAATCGAATGGATAAAATAGCAGAAATTTTGCGGTAATACCTTATCTCTATGTACCATAAATGCATTCATTTTTCCAATTTTTCTAGTTTATTTTTTCCAATTATTTGTGCAAAAAAATCACAGAAATTATAGTAAAAAGATCTGGTGTGAAATATTGTTAAAAATATTTTTAATTAAATTTTGCTGGAATCACTTTTCGCAAGAATACGTGAAATTTTGAAATTGGACAAGATTTTCGTCACCAACTCGAAATTACTGCACTTAAGTCCGCCGAAAATCTTTGTAGAGTGCAATATACCTCATTGGACAAAAGTTTTGATGGACAAAATTGCGGCTGATAAAATTTTCGGTGGACAAATTTTGGGCAGAAAGTCAAATTTTTGGCACTTTAGTCCAAAATAAAATGTCTAAATTCTCTCAATCCGCAACTTTCGTTTTTTCTCGCTGCAACATTTTATGTCTTTAAAATATTAATCTTATTGACTGCTACAGCAAAGCAACATATAAATGGAGACTCTTGAAAATGTTTGCTGGAAGACTTAGTTTTTTTTTATTCTACTCTGTTAATTGTTAATTTGGACATGTGACATCTTTTGTTGGGATGATAATTACGATACACGTTAACTTAAAAGAAATTTGAATGATTCTTTCCTAACCTTTTTTTTGTGGATATTTATTTTTTGCAGTTCGCCTAGCAGTGCACTATTTATGTCAACTTCTGGCACACAACGTTTGGAAATTTTGCAGGTTTTTTAATGATGATAGTTTATCATTTTCTGTCCATGTTCAATGTTTAGGAGTCGATTGATTGGTTGAAAGTTACATCACGAAGACTCTTTGATTGGTTCATGAAGAAGATTTTTTATCATTTTTGGTTTTAACAAGTTAAACCAATTACCTTCTCGATGATGTTATTTCTAACCAATCAAACAGCTAGAATAATCCCTTCATTTCCGCACGAAAGCCTTCATTTCAACCGAAAATTTACCTCGATCTAAACCAATGAATAGTTAGTTCTCAATCATTTCCTTATCGAAGAAAAAGATTAATAACAAAGTTGTTTAATTTTATTGATTTCTGTCATAAATTTAAAAAAAATGCCAGTTGTAGTTGTGAAAAACATGATGTGAAGACATAGCGATGTTGTCGTTGTGAAAAACATGATGTGAAGACATAGCGATGTTGTCGTTGTGAAATACATGATGTGAAGACATAGCGATGTTGTCGTTGTGGAAAACATGATGTGAAGACATAGCGATGTTGTCGGATTTTCTAAAAATCATTGTCAGTCTTGTTTTCATGCAAGTAATTTTTTTTTGCTAAAATCGTGTTCACTTTTGTTTGAATTCTCTGGAATCTTTGGGATTCTTCAGGATTCTTATTATTTCTTGGATTGTCTGGGAGTCTTAGATATTTGAAATGCCTGCTCAGTGTATTTTCTATTGCCTGTTCTAATCGCCATTACTAATGTCTCAAGATTTTATTGGAATCTTCTAGAATCTTGATTGTTGTAGCAAACATCACCACTGTAAGAAACCTCAGCACTGACAATCCTTTTAAAATCACATGCAAATGTATATTATTCATCATGTAATTTGTAGATGTGTGAATGTAATTGTTTTTTTTGTATGTCACTACCCCCTCCCCCACCCCTACCCCTCACGCCCCCCCCACCCACTTTTCTTTTCGATTGCTTTATTACATTTCCTTTTCAATTCGTTGGTGTTCCATGTAATTAATTATCTATTCGAATCACTGATGATACCATTCCATTGCTGTCCGGGGTCTCTTTGTGTGTCAAAGTGAAGTGGGTTTTAAAAGTTTTTTTGGGTAATCCTGGAATTTTTGAACCATTTATGGAGGATTTCACAAACCTTCCTGTTTTCAAGAAATCCATATTTTAATTAAAATTGATAAAAAAAATAAAATATAATCTGCTATTTAAGTTCTTCCTTCTTACTAACAGATGACAATAGTGACCAATATCCCCCCCCCGCTTTAGATGCAATGCAATGGTATCACACAGTATTGGTATGCAGTGCACATATACAACTTGCTATTATGTTCTATGTGTGACGTCACAACTATCTTTAAATAACTTATGACGTCATCATAATAATATTTCATTTTAACTAGTTTTTTAATCTTTTTTTTCTGCTGACGTTTGCTTTCTATTATTACATATTATATTTACTACTATTTTCTCCATTACTCTTATTTGGTTTTGAGAGATGAGATGATATGAGTTCCACGCAATAAAGAACGAGGATAGTTTGAGGCCATAGTTTTTAGTGCTTGTATTTTTCGCATATCAACATTTCAATTTTTCGGTTTTTTTCTTGTTTTTTTTTTTGTTTTGTTTTTTTGACTTTTTGTGCGCTGTTGCATCGTTCTACTCGTCGCCGCGCCGCAATTATGTTAATGATGAGGCGGCGGCGGCGATGATGTAAAACTTACTCGCGCGCGAACGAAATTATGTGCGTGGTTTGATGCGCATGCGCGCGCGAGCCAACTAAATAGTGAAACATGTGTAAATAAAATATCGAATGAAATAAAGAATCGAAAGTAAACGGATGAGTTCTTATTATTCCACTTTTTCTTACTGTCCTATTCATTATTTAATTTCTATCCTACTATATTGTCTCAAAGCTTCGTCTTTCATTTCTCGAAAACCGGATGAAAAAACATCATGGGAACATTGAGATATGACACTTCAAAAATTATTCTCACATTATTTGAAACAGACTATATATAGTTGATATCACGATTTGAATTAATATTCGAATTTCTTTTCGTCATACATACATAAGTTCTTCACCCGTTATCCCTGTCGGGACTTTGAGCACCGGTGTCAACGTTCTTTTTGTTCTTGGAACAAATTCAACCATGTGAATACACTCCAGGTTGCATTTTTATGTTAAGTAGAGAAGGGAAAATTGATTAAAAAAAGATAATAGAAATTCAATCTTTTCATTTTCTTTGTTAAAAATTATTTGTCTTAATTGCACCCCTCTTTGTCTCGGGTGGAAAATAATCGTGAATCCTTCTCCGTATATTCCAGACTCTCGTTTGTCCCCCTGTCTATTCCAGACCCCTGAAAAACTTATATTCTCCTAAATTTATTTCCTCTAAAAAAAATATCATACGTGAAAGAAAGGGAAGTATTTCACTTAGAAAGTCTAGAAATTTCAGTAGATGTACTTTTTTTATTTCCTTTCAAACGAAGCATTATACTATCATGAATAAAAAGTTTAGATGCAAGATGTGCTCCTAATATTTATATGTAATATGTAATAAAGTGCTATTCGTCAAGATTTGATAAATCATTTATTAAGCAGGTTTGAATCTGGATCGATTTTTGATATACACCGAATAACATGCACAACACTACTAACTTTGTATCCTGTTTTCATACACTAGTTTTAAATTTGAAGTTATCTATGTAATCTCGTAGAATTTTCACAAATTCTTTTTCTTATTAGTCTATTGACATGGGTGGATAAGAGACAGCTACTGTCGGCCTGATAAATGATACGGTTACACTGAATATTGGTGGAAAAATAAAATAATTTTTCTAAAAGATAATTGTTTACTACGTTACCTACGATATCAATTCAGTAAATGTCAAGAAAGAAAAATATAATCGTTCTTTAAAACTAACGTTAATTTGTTTAGTTATTCTATGAGACAGTTGCTTTAACGAGGTAGGATTGAAGATTAAAGAAATGCGTTCTGATTATTCAGAATGGATTTGAGTTCGGGGAAATTGATGAAACTTTCTATATTTGATTTTTACTTAATTCGTGAGAAAATGAAGTACATGCACTTGTAGTCCGGTAGCTAGTGTTACAAAAAAATGCCTCGAATTGGTAACGAGCCAAAAACAATTGGAACAGGTCCGGGACACTTTCATGAGTATAAAATGTCTAACTAGTCATTCTGACCAAAATGGTGTCCTCCAGGAAGGAGGACGTCATGACGTCATAGCCCATAGAGAGGAAAAAAATGAGATAAAGATAAAGGTTTAATGTGTAAAATAACCGATTGTATCAGTATGTAAATGGCATGGAAGTAGAAAAAATCTGTATATATCTTTGCCAGTATATCATCTAAATAAAAAACGAGGCTATAGAAGTCATTACAAACAATTATATTATCTGTTTTAAACGGAATGGTATTATCTTTCCATCAGACCTCTATTGTACTTCAGAAATATAACAAAATAACATTTATATGGAAAGTTATGATGCGTACAAGAGATTTGAAGAAAGAAATAACAAAAAAGTATCGTATGAAATATATTCAATCTTAAACATTAACCTGGCAAAAATTTGAAGGGCCAATTTGGATTGGTGAATAGAAGATGTCAGGTCTATTACATTAAAACAGCAATCGTGGTGTATTGAATATAGAACTTCTATATTCAATACACAACGAATACTGTTTTAATGTAATAGACTATTCTATTAGAAGAGTTTTTGAATTCCTTGCTGCAATTTAGACCAATCACAGTATACAAAAGGAAGATGAAAGATTACATTTTTTTGTGCAAAATTGAACTGTTTAGGATGTTTCTTCTCCCAAACTTTTGAGTAATTGAAAACAAACTTGAAAACAGACTGAAAAGAAAGCATTGTTTGTTGATAAGTTAATACAGCTTTGTAACAATTGTCGTGAGGGAACACCACCAGAGGTCATCAGGATCCAACTTACAGTGGTTTAGTTAATAGGGGAACCTCTAATATACTGATGATTACCTTAGATAATTAGAATCCTTTAGTAAAATCATTTAGTCTGTAGATCTTTCTTTACAATGGATTTTGGGGATTCTTTGAACATCATAAATTATCGTCAGGATTAAAATTATGTTCTTGTATATTTATACATTTCTTCTTTGGAAGGTTCGGTGATAAAAAGACTATAATTAGATGGCAATTGTATTTTAGTTTAAGATAAAGAAAAAAAACACCATTGGTGTTTCTGGAGTAGCCAGTAAACATTTTCTGTATGGGGGACGTAAAAGGAATACTTCTAACTGTTTTTTAGGCCGTCACCTCGTATGCACCTAAACAACTTTTTTTTGTAACACTAGCTACCGGACTATTGTAATTTGAGGTATTTATCGCTAATATTTTTTAACGTGAAAACGATGTTTTTTTGCGAAATAAAAAGCTTAATAAAAAATCGAAAATAAGTATTTCCAGTAATTTATCAGTGAATATAATCCAAAAAAACATTTGACAAAATTTATTTTTAATCTTACCCTAGTTTTAATAAACCATTTGTCATTACCCAAAAAATCTTATGATTGTAGTTTTAGTCGTTTTAAAGGACGAAGAAGTATTAAAAAGATAAACAATGTTAAATATCGATTAAAGCAAATAATGATTCAAATTTAATTGAATAAGTCATCTTCAGGTTTATAGTCGTTAATCGTACAACTTTTTCAACTGGTAAAGGATTATATGCTTTTATTAGTTTCGCATTGCAGATAATAGTGAGATTGTAACAATTAAAGGGATGCAGTTAATGATTTCGAATTATATAAAAATATAAAAATATTGATAATTAATGAGTTTATAACACTCCACCCTCTTTCATTTTCAACTACCAACCGAGAAAAATCTTACCTGCGTTATACCTTAATCTTTTTTTTATTGAAGAAATGGGTTAAAAGATGTTTTTCAAAATTTTAAACAATAATTTTTCAATTTTTCATCTATACATAGTCAACCTTAGATGGCACCATCGTCATATTTTTTCCGTGAACTCCAGAAATGATGGCCCTGGTCCAATCTGCAAATAATATTAATGTATTCATGTATTCAAAATTGACACGAGTACAATTTCCGAACATTTTCCAACAATTATTGTGTTCTTATTTTCTTGTAGTCTCAATTTCCGCAATAATTTATGTAAGACAAGGTGTTTTCGATTGGATAATCTTTATCTCTTAAAACAAACATCCCTCGTATTTTAAGGGATAAGCCTATGATATTGCTGGCAGTCTGGATGGACCAGTACCTTTATTTCTGAAGTTAATGGCAGATTGGTACAAAAAGACCTTTTAAGCTCTTAAACTTGATTCACTTGATACCCGTTGTCACAAGCTACAGAAGAAATAGGAAGTGGAAGTGTCTTTATTGCTAAAGATCTGAAACCATGTCTGAATTTAAGCTTACAATTGTCTTATACACATTCAGAAATATGATTTATCAAAGTCGATTCAATGTTACGATCACATGTTGTTTGTCGTACCATCTGAGATGGGAAATAAATGGTAAGAAAAATACATTCAACAGAGAATTAAGTGTAAATCAATATACCATTAAGCAATCGAATCAAAATATTTGTAACCATAACAAAATATATTGCAAGACGAAAAACAAAATTGATATTTGCTTCGATTTGAGTTGCTTACTTTCTGTTTCCTTTAAATTCCATTGAAGAAAGAAGGGGCTCGTAGCCAGACAGTCGAACCCCAGCAGAACTGCATTTCAAGCACTGAAGTCAAAATTTGTTAAAGGGCTTGAAATTGTTTTTTCCCCCTGATAAAGTCGTTGAAAGGCAACGTCTTTAGTCCTCTTCCACTAGCTAAGACGAGCTTGATTGGGGTAGCTACATGAAAGATACGAGAGTATTCATAATTTATTTATAATTCTGATTCGAGATGTAAGAAAAATACAGTTTAACAGTTTAACAGTTATTTATGTTTTCGATAATGCTGGTGATTGGGTTTCGCAGAATAATCTCGCTCCTAAATTCTCTAAAATATTCATTTTTGCGAAAAAGTTGATTTTAATTAACAGCCCCCTACTTCCTACATCTATGAACATTATGTCTTTTACATTTGATATCGTTGAAATGCGTCTTTTTAAATCATTTCTAAATCATTACATTTTATGACTTAAACTTTAGTCTTTTTTCCCTATAATATTCGATATGACGATGAAGTTGTTAAAAAGAAAGTTGACAGTTGTTATCACAAGTAACTGGATTAGGTTATAAAAGGAAGAGTTAGTTTCCGTTGCTGTCACTTTTATTCATTGACAGTGAAGATGAATAAAGGAGAATTATTTTCCTCTCATCGTATTCAAAGCATCCATCAGATGAAGAACTTCCTTCGTTTTAACACTAAATTCCATCACCCTTTTTAGTCTTTTTTGACAAATAAACATCAAAATGTTGTCCGTTTATTGTCTTGTGAATACCTTCTAGTTCACATTTCGTGTCCTCGTCAATCAGCCCTGACGGACATGTTTTCAGCGCTGATTGGAAGAGTCTTGTTGCAAGTTCAGAAATTAATACGCATCTGAATTTTTGAATCGTCATTCAATTCTTTATAGTCCTTATTTTTACGTATATGTTTGCTACATATGTATTTCATATTGTTGATACACAAGTCTTTGTAATATTTTTCATTGTGCTTCTCTAAGAAATTAAAGTAGCGCAAAAGGCTGCGTCCGGACTGTACTTGTTTCCTTGCGAACTCCTTACATTGGTATTAAAACTGAAGCATTTGATATTCGACTGCCAGATTCATCAAGAAATCAACATTTGAATCTAGAATTAAAGAAATCAATTATAAGATATTTCAAATCGGTATTAGAAATAGTATATGTAAAGAAGTCTACCAATAGGGCTATGAAGTAAAATCTGGAAGAAAAGAGACCAATATTTTCATCTATAATGCGTGTCAAAGTTCAATGGACATTCATAATTAATCGGCTCATTGCCCTTTATGCAATATTTCTATCATGACATATGTTATAATTCAATGTTTTTCAGGGGGTACAATATAGTTTTAAAAATATCATTGTGTCATTGTGTCATTGTGTTTGCTAAGTTCTACTGCTGGTTAGTGTACGCACAAAAGAAAAAGCATGATAATTGAAGGAACTATGCAAAAAGTGTGACACGTTAAAATCCCCTTTATTAAAGTCATCGTAAGCACTCAAAATGTTATAAGCAAACATCGTATGGCATTTGTTTCAACTAAATATTATTGTATACAAAATCGTTTTTTTGCTTAGCAAATGTAATTGATTATTAGCAAAAATATTCAAAGTTCAACTACCCCCTGGGATAATGGACTTTGTCTGTTAGGGGGAGGGGAGGGGAGTACCGGCCGTTATAAAATCAAAATTGGAAGTCGTGATCGAACTTTTTAAGAAACAAAAAAATATATTGCCAATATTCTGCCCATTGCATAGAACATGTGAGGGCCAATGTCGCCCGCCCCCTCCCCCCAGCTACGTTCTGGTCCTGTCATGAAAGGACAATTTTTAACATTTATATTCAGTAATTCTTTAATGAAAGTTGACTAGTTATAAAACACTTATCAACTTTCTTAGGATTTTAATGTTCTTTTCTTTCCTATATAAACTTTCTTATTGACTACTTTCTTATCAAAAAAGCGTGAACCTCATAGAGAAAGTTATACCTTGCCATCATCTGAGAGCAATTAACCTAGAGAAAAATAGAATTTTCTTTTGGCCGTTATCATGGGGGGAGGGGTTCTTCAAAATAACGGAACAAGTCTGTTATCCCAGGGGGTAGTCTAACTTTGACCGACCCCTAAGCATTGTTAAAGCATTATAATATAAACTATCAAATTGGAATGTCATACGGACACCCTGGCTGTTGCATTAGTATAATTACTTGCATAATGTATGATAGAATTATCACTGTACTATGAAATTATGAATGTCCCTTGAACTTTGGCACGTACTATACCAATATGCTTATTTCTAAAAAACTTCTAAAACTTACACAAATATTGACTAATATTTATGAAAATGATTGTACTTTACCGTTTTAATAATAACGAGAAGTCATTAAAAAACCCTGAGATGAACTCTCTATCAGTTGTAAATTAAGAAAATCCAGTTACAAATCAAAGTTAACTTGAGAAAATAAATCATACCAGTTATTACTTTACTTCGATCATATATGATCCCAAGCATTTCTTTGCTCTCTTTGAATTTCCCATCAGGTAGTTCAATCCTATACATAATAACATTCTCAGATTGCGAATCAAACATTTCATCAAAAACTAGTGAATTTAAAGATAAAGTAATTTTATGCACGTAAAATATCTTTCCTTCCACATTCAATTTGCAATTACTGCCACCCCACGGCTTCGAAAAATCCATAGTTATATCTCAAACGAAAATATTTAAACGAAACTTAAGATCTTAGATATGCGTACCAAAAATATATCTATGGCGGAATAATTACTGGCTATTGTATTACTTATCTTATGTTACATCATTTTGCAAGGACAAATATAGGAAGCATTAGTTTTAAATACTAGAAATGTCATTTAATCAATACGATAATTTTCTTACAGTAAATTAACAAATTGAAAAATGTCAAACAAAATTTTCGTTTGTTAAAAGCAAACTTAAGTCTGGTAATCTTTTGTTGAATAGGATGGTCTGTTAGTTCAGCTTATTTTTTCTGCATGATTGAGTGTTCAGCGATTTCTACAACGTGTGAGCACTAGTAATTCATTCAAGGTTCTGTCCGTGTGTCAATAGTACTTTCTTTAAGTTTAGAAAATGCTGCAAACATGTACAAATCGGGCGCACTCTGTGATAGTATAACCCAGATTGTAGGAAAGAATTCTTAAAGCACTAATATTATAAGTTTTTATTCAATCTAGCATCGCAAGACCAAACTATCCTTCAGTTTCGAAGAAATTACTATTTTTCTGTTAAATCTCAATTACCATTTTCGTGCTTTCTTGGATATTATGCCTCCTAGACAAGACTGTCTAGATTAAAGTTTTACTACATTGAAGGTATTCCTATCGGTCAAAAGGACAAAAGAAAAAGCATCTATCGAGTTTACGCAAACATCTCAGAATTTTATTGTTATGCCGACAAAAACGACAATTTCATTCATTTTCAAGGCGTTATATCTCAAATTCATGAAAGTTTTTTTTTCTACCGCAAACGAGAGCGCATAGATCAATGCTTTTACTACAATAAAAT
>JAUKPT010004895.1:0-10802 GCA_032273505.1 Nanomia bijuga
AGGAGCGTTTTTTTCCGGACACACTGTATTTGAGCATTTGGACTAGTTTGGGCCCTTAATTACATTTTCTGTAATATTTCAGTGGAAAATTACCATTAAGAAGTGTTTTAAGGGCTTGTTTTAAGGGCTTATTTGGAGGGTATAGGTCAGGTTATCTGTACAAAATAAAAAACACAAATTGGTCCATATTGCCATATTTGGGCATTTGGGGTCAAAATTACATTTTTTGTAATATTTCATTGAAAAATTATCATTGAGTAGTGTTTGAGAGCTTGTTGGGAGCATATAGGTCAGGTCATTTGTACAAAACAAAAAAAAATAAAAAATTTAATTTTTCTGAGTTTCCAAATCATACCATACCTCAGCATTAATGCCCTAAATTACGTTTCAATAAAATAGTGAAAATTTCAAATCTAGATTATGACTCAGCTTTCAACCCCTTTTTAACTGATCTTTTTTTAATGAAATCTATAGATTATTATTTAAGTAGGTCTTTACACTGCAGAAAACTGCGCTTTTGTTTAGAACACCTTTTGAGGCCATAGACAAATAAAATGTGTTATTTTTGGTGTTTTCGTTACTTTCTACACCCTTTTAACCTCTTTTAACCTTTCCTTTAACCTTTTTTTTAGATCATCCTAACCTGTTTCCTCATCCATTTTCAGAAAATTTATAAGAAATTTTATTGAAAATTTGTAAAATTTACCAATTTTAGCTAAATCCGTCTAAAAATGCAGGGTTGATATAAAATCGGCTTAATATTTTTATTTGGGCTTTTTGCATTGTGTTCTCCAAATTATGAATTATGAAGAAATACTAAAAATGTATATCTACCATCAACTTCCAAAATCATTAAATTCACACTCTGGGCACAGTGTGCCTTCGGTGAGTGGGTGTACCCTAGGGTACTAGAGTACTTCTGTTTTATAGGGCTAAATATTCAATTTTTGTTAGTTGCACCTACGAAGAGCATCAAGATTTTGTGACGAAAATATCTTAGAAAATTGCAATGACATTATTTTGTTAAAATATTTAGAAATTTACCTTCTTTAGAAGAAAGTTCTATTCTGGGTACGCACTAGTGTTAATTTTGGCAGCCTCAGTACAGTCAAGTGCAACCAAATTTACTATACAAAAATCTTAACACAATATACCATATTTGGGGGTACCTGACATCTTCCACGGACTTAGTATCCCTTCATGGTATGGACTCCCCCCCCCCCAATATTCAGGGGGGGACCTAAAGTTTTTTAAACCACTATAGAAATAAATCAAATTGACTGAATATTTATCAGCTACCCGTAATTATCCTGATAATTATTGGGACATGTATTGAATAATTTCTGAAAAGCTCGATAATTTGGAAACATTTTTGGGGAATTCCAGCCACCTAAGGTCTGGCGGACCTTAAGTTAAGAGGGGACCTGAAAATTTTTTGGGGACCTCCAACCCCCTTCCATACAATGCCCTTTATATCAGTCAAATCTCCCACACACACCCCATTCCAGTCCCCTATTATAAGTGGGTTTTAATAAACTGTGAGACAAAAAAGTAACCATCAGAATGTAAAATCAAACCTAAAAATGTTCTATACTTTTAATTTTAGGAAAGCGAAAGACACACACTTGAAATTACGCAAGGAGAGGGACTTCCATCGAATGCATCACAAACGAATTGTCCAAGAGAAGGATAAACTCATTTCTGATATTAAGAGGTAAAATTCAATTATCATCTGACTGCTTACCTTAGAAGGGGGGTTTATATGGGGGTCTCCAGGATGCCAGACACCAAAAAAGGTTCCCTGGACGCAGTGACACCATATAATAAATAATCATGGTATTGCACCAGACGCATGTAACAAGAGTTATATCTAGATGCGGGACTCTGTATTTTCACAAGACGCAATCCACCGAAATTTTTTGACAATAAGACACGGATGCTATTTTGAAGTAGCACCCCTCCCCTTTTGTTTATCCTTGTGTTTCTTCTATTGTTTGCTTCCGGGTACTGCGGGTCTTCCAGCTGAATATCTTAGTGCGAATTTTGAGGGCTGACACTGACCTCTCCCGGGTACCAGCATGGCGCCCCTGTGTTGGCGTTACCGGCTTTTATCCCGCCCTGGTGTCTGTGACTTATTATCACTTTCATCGTCATTGCATTGCTATCTTTTAGATTAAAGCAACATTATGCATCGTACGAACCCGCATTGAAGGCATTACGCAACAAATATGAGGTAAAGTTAAGTCACTAGCATTTATCATTTTTTTGTCTGCTTAAAGTAATTTGATACTAACCTGACCGAACTTTGTTTCTAATTCTTTTTTAGGCTGCAATGAAAGAAAAGATGTTAACAAAATTGGAGAGAGATCGCGCCATCGGCCAAGTAGGTATTTCTAGCTAATGGTTAATGGTTTGTACTTATGATGGAACAGCTATAAATAAGTTCTTTGAGTGCTTATCGAGGCAATGGGTGAAGGTACCATCTAGTGTTTTGCAGCTACCAACTGACTGCCTTATTTCCTTCATATATAGCCCCCCCACACACACACGACACCGATCAAATTTTACCAACACCGACCGGCCGGGATGGGTCGATTTTGGTTGATATTTTGACAGGTCGGGATTTTTGATTTTTGCCCCATTTATTTTATTGAAATTTTTTTGAAATTTATTTGAAATTTATTTTTGAAATTTTTGAAATTTTTATTGAATTTTTTCTTTTCTTTGAAATTTATTTATAAATCACTTTTCTGAATTTTTTGAAATTTTTATTTTGTGTCCTGAATCAAATCTACTGAAAATATTTTTTAACCCAACGCCGACTTGATTTTCCAAACACTTACCGTTCATAATATGAATGGCCTAATATGGCATAATCTGAATGGATGAATTGCCGAGCAGTTAAGTGTCACACCTATCAATACTAGATACTGTGCGATCTGAGTTCAATACCCAGTTGCACCAAAAATAAATTACTACTCTGAAGTATTGAAGGCTAGTTAACATCAATTGAAGTGTGATACTACAATCATTAAGCTGTAAGTCCGTCCATGCCATGTGAGGGAAATTGGGTACAGTCGGTACCTGACCAAACACTAGATGAAACTATAGTCCGCGGATTAGCCTATGACTTATGCATGACTGTTCCGTCATGAGTGCATACCTTACCATATCTTCGTTGTAAGTTGGTAAACGTCGGGAAGGTCAGTAATTGGTCGGGATAGGTTGGGAAATGTCGGTGTCAGTTATGGGGGGTGCTATATATGGCAAATGGAAGTATGTTAAAATATGACATCTGCACGTCACAACCTATATTATCATTGTTTATAACTGTTGAGAAAATGTTGAAATTTGAGTATATTGTTGGGGTCTCCCAAATTAGCGAAATACGCTGTATTATGCTTAATCCCATATTATTTATTTTTTCAGATTGAAAGCTTGGAAGCTGTCAGTCAATATCATATCTTTGCTGATTCTAAAGGTAAAATAATGCAGGTCTAAGTGTGATTTCATTTAACAAGAAACTTTTTTATGTTGCATTAAACATTTTAATATTCAGCTGCATTTAGTATAGAAATACTAAATGTTTCTCATAATTTTCCAAGGAATCACACCCTAATGCATGCAGTTAGTACCAAATTAAATTTCTAAATTATGTTTAACTTTTAAAACTGCTTGACGTGTTCACTGAATTTACAGGTATAATCATGCATCTCTTTTGGTAGCAAAATATGAGTTACTTCCTCCTCCTTACTACACTGATTAGCTCAGGGGGTGGGGAGGGATGGTAAAAGCTTTAAAATGTCTTGATAAGTCTTTGAATGAAATTGGGTTCCATTTTTTTTTCTGTCATTTTCTGGGGGAAATGTTAAAGATAATAAAATTGAAATTTATTATTGGATTTCTATCGACATCTAAATGTGATTTCCGTTACCTCTTTATTTACCTTATTTTCACAACTTCTCTTTGAAATAATATTTTTGTTTATCTTTTCTTATCTAAGGCAGAATAGAATTGCTGCGAAATTCGATCAAAAATCTAGCAAAATTCTGAGAGATTGACAACAATATGTCAGTATAAATCAGGGAAAGTCTGAGAAATTTAAGTAAAATTAGCATTATCAACCCTGATGGGGAAGGGGAGGGGGCATTTGTAAGTTGAGAACCCCACCAGTGCAGTAGTGATCAGTTTATAATTTTTGTTTTCAGGAAATGTATCTGGTACAAGTCCTTTAAAAGGATACTTTGATTCTGAAGGAATGAGAGAAAAATACTTAGAGGGACCTGTGGTAAGTCCTGCCTCTACATCGTCTGTGGAACAATATTAACCCGCAGTGAGGAATCGGAGAGGGGGGGCAAAATGACCTTCTTGATATAAAGTCCTTCATAAACTCGGATTAAGAAAGAGTTATAAATCTTCTTATGGGATTAAAATATCAAATTACATATGTTCATTTCAATAGAATTACATATCAGGATGTTTTAAAAAAAGGCTTTTGTGTAAATTTTTCACGCACTTTTTGTAGAGAAGAACAACACATGCTTATTTTTATTTAAATAAATGATTGAATATCTCACGTTTGCTTTGATATTTTTTAACAAAAACATTTTTCTCGGTACATTTACTTAAACCCTGTTTTTTACCCCCCTCCCGTTTAACATCAATCATTAAAAATATAGGATTTCTTGCTGCGCGGGTTAATTGTTTTGCTCTATTCTACGTAAATAATTTACTGAATAAAGATTTACAGGTTAAAACGAAACTCAGATCAGTTGGCTGATATTTTTAGGTTAATCAGACCCACTGGCGCACCTAGACAAAGAACAGTTCAATTATTGGATGATTGAGAAAACAACATAATATAAAATAAATGGGACTAAGATTGGTTGACTGACTGACTTTTTCTCTTTTAAGGACTCTGATTTCCCTCCAGACAAAGGAGTTAACCCATTGTTATCGAAGGAGAGGATTCCATGTGCACATTTAACCAGATCAGGTGGATACCGAAGAACAAACACAATTGAAGGACACTCGCTTGCTGTTAGTGGGTAGGTTTTTTGAATTTTTCTATTTTTGTTTGTGATCGTTAAATGACTGAGAACTCTACATTCATCGATCATATAGTCAAAAATAGTCACATAGTCAAAAATAACGTACATTGGACTCTCTTGGACTCGTTTGGACTTTCGACTAGCAAAATACAAATGTATAGAAACATCATCCGTTAAACGCTTTCTTTTGATAAAGTCCAAAATGTAGAAACATTTTCATATTTTCAACCGTTTTACAGAGCTACCTGGACCCGAAGAACTTCCTTGTCGAAAATGGGTTAAGGACAAAAAATTGTAAAGAAAAATCCAAACTCTAGTAAGATCCTGCTGAAAGATTGTTTCTATAACATGTTGGTTTTCATTTTATTTTCTAGATTCGCTCTCCATCCGATGAAACAAATTCTTGCATCAGTGAGTGACGATAAAACGTGGAAATTATGGTCCATTCCAGAGTAAGTATAGCAGGGTTTAGAGTGGTCAGGGAAATCCTGGATAATCTGGAAAATGGGTTTGAATTTCCAATTGTCAGGAGAGAAGTGAAGAAAAATATTTTGCTTTGATCTAATTTTCTAATTTTTTTCCAACCATGAGGATGGATAGTATATGTAAGCGTATTTTAAGACACGAAAAGTTGTAATTTTCAAAATTTTCTTCGATCATGGTGGACAAAGTAAGTGCATATCAAGACTTATAAAAGGTCTAATTATAACATTTATCTCTGTCCATTGTTATTAATCGTCGAATAGGTCAGGGAAAATGATAGGTAATTTAGCTCATATTCCTGGAAAGATATCATTGAAGCCTCAAAAAGTTAGGGAAAGGGGAAAGTCAGGAAAAATGAAAAGGAAATTTACTCTGAAATTCACTCTGAAACCTGGAATTTATGGTCCATTCCAGAGTAATTTCAGTTATGACTGTTTAGTATATAAAATGTAACGGTGTCGAGTACAATTAGGGAATAATTTGGCCGAGTTTTTTTTTTAACTTAAAAATTTTCCGAGTCCGCAGGACGAAGTCAATTTAAAGCTTCAAAAATAACAAGTCCAAATTATTCCCTAATTGTACAAGAGTTACACCGTTCGATTATCTGTTAATTGCCCTACCCACTAACTACATACACGTCTATAAAGAATATGCAGAAAAATGAGTACAAAACAAACACTTTTTTCTCTTGAGCATTGAATTGACGCATTTGAAAGTGAAGTGATAAAAGTGTTTTTTAGGTGTCTCGGACTACAGTAGATGTCTCGGACCCGTATAAGGCGTCTCGGAATTGTTTTCGCACTCTTGATGTCTCGGATCCGTAATGAGTCTTGTTTAGGTGTCTCGGACCTGTATGTTTTCTCCATTGGATGCGACTCTGGACCTGTATTTGTTGATAGGCGCAAAAAAGAAAACACTTCACCATTTTTTTATTTTAGAAGGTGGTAGTGTGGTAAAAGGGTAATCTAACTTTAAACTTAAGTTAAGAGTTAGTATGCAAAAGTTTGATAAAATACATTTTATTATATTTATTATAGTTTTTATTTGCATGTAAGCAAAAATAATTGTTTATGATACCATACTAATAAGTAATTTCATGTATTTTAAATTTATTCAGATGTATTACAATCTTTTGCAAAATAATCATTTTCTTCTCCTTCAAAATTACAGATACAAAAACAATTTGTTTTGCAAGTCACAGGTGTTCTAGCTCAGCTCTATCTTATTAGTAAAATGCTAAATAACGATCAAACACAACAGAGAAAATGGCATGGCGTAAGGTCAAAAGTAATGTGTACTTAATGTGTAAAGGCTAAAAGATTCGTTTTTCTAACATTGTATTTACTTTCTGTATTTGCACTTTGCACTTCTTCGGAATTTTGTTTTGAAAAGCACTGAATTTTGCATTTTGACATGTTATGAAAATCAATCTGTGCATATTGGGAGAAGTACTGGACCATTTTCAGAACTCTAGAATCAAAATACATTGTCAATGTGGTCACAAAACAAAGCATTCTTATTTTAGAATTAAGCTTACAGACTGCAATTTTGATCACCCTAATTTTGATTTATGAGAATTGACTGTAAAAAAATAGTGATTTTTATCAGAATTTATGACAAAAATCATAATTTTCCCCTACTTCCTGGAAAAATATACGATACCAGACTTACCTGAAATAATTTTGGTGGTTCAAATAGATATCATTAAATGTATGGAGGGTACAATAGCTATTTTTACATGAAAAAATCCTATTTTTCACCACTTTTTGGACATATTTGGTACACTGCTTGGTTCCAATTTCATCAATTTTACTTCTCACTACTCAAACCTAACAATCTTGCATAAATAATGACATGGTTTGCTATTTTTAGTGAACTGTTATCAATAAAACTTCAATTAAACATATCTAAAGCTTAAAAATTACTTATTTGACCAGAAAAGTGACACTTTTGATGTCCCAAAATTACCAATGACCAATTTACCAAAAAATTAGTTGTCAGTCTTGAATTTAACTTTTTTAATGTTTTATTATCCATTTGAAGCTCATTTTGTGACAATGAAGTGACATTTTCAATTTTGTCATTTTTGACACTTTTTCAGGTCCAAATTTGGACATTTTACCAAAATTTCACCAAATGAGTTTTCGTTTATGTAGATACCAACTAATTTTCCCAACTGCATGAGAAAATATTAAAACTCTAGCTCTACCCCACATTTGTTTAATAGCCCTCCACATTATTTTACCGTATTTGGGAGTTATACGTTTGTATTGTTTAGTAGTCCGTGTTCATATCCAACATGATCTTGAAGCAAATACCCTTAACCCTATTTGGACTGGGCTTTTTTGATCGCTATCCGCAAAAATAATCCAATTGATGCCAGACTCTACAGACTTGTCTCACCTATATTGTACACATAAATCCCAAAAAAAATAATTTGGGACCATTATTTTGCTTACGTCACCACTTTTTCGTCGTGACGTCACCATAATTCTTCAAAATTCAGTATAAAAACTTTATACAACTTAATTGTCCTTCTTAGGGGGTATCAAAAAGCTGTTATGTTTCGTAGTGTAACAAAGAAGTTCAGATTATTTCTGGGAACAAAAATTCATGAATTCTGGAACCTTATGATATATTTTTTTGAAAAGGAGAACCAATTGTAGATAGGTGGAATCAAAAAGTTGTTACATTGTGAAGTATAAGAAACAAGTTCAGAATTAACTAAAACTAACTACAAAATTTAAGACATAAATTATGACCCTTCCCCCCTTCTGACTTTTAGATTTAATGTATCTTATTGTAAACAATTAAATTTCTTATCTTTTCGTTAATATATGATTGTATAGGTTATTTATAATGCACATTTCTTAAATGTTGTGTTTATTTTTATACTTATGCTGTAAGGATATCATATTTTTTCGTTGAATGCATTTGTCCTGATATTTGAAAGAAAGAGTCAATCAATAGTTAAGAAGACATTATAACCCAATCCTAAAATATTCTGATAAAAACTTGTACTCCTTGTGTTAATTTTCTCTTATTTCTGTTTGACCCTCCATGCATTCTAACCCTTCTTTACTGTTTAGTCAAATGGTCAAACACAAGAGAAATGATTAGCATCAAAACAATTCCCATAAATGTTCGTTCAAATTTAGACACACGGGGACCATCCAAATTCAACTCAGAAATTCATGAAATATGTGTCAATTTCGAGTTTTGAGTTTATGTCTACATACCCAGGCAGTTATCATATTATACCTTTAGTTGGTGGTAGTTGTCTGCTTTTTTTTGTTAGATATTGTATTGATATTATTAGGTGATGAAAAAAGATATTTATTTTTCTAGTTAAAATGCCTAATAAATTGTATTCACAAGAAGATTTTGACAATGCCATCGCTGCGATAAAATGTGGTTTGAGTTATCGTAAAGCATCAATGCAATTTGGTGTTCCCAAATCAACTCTAACAGATAGAATTGCAGGTATATTATTATTTGATTTATGACAATCATTGGCTGTTTGCCAAAGATTAAACCCAGAAAATTGAGCAAGACCACCTGCAAAAGTTTATATCTACAAAATTTCCTTGTACGTATTAGGAAAAATGCAAGTTAAGCCTTGATCATGGTGTTTTTAGTCAGTTTAAAGATCATTTCATAAATATCATTAATCATTTTTTGCATGATAACCTTCATTCATAGACACTTATTTCATATTGATTACTATTGCTTTTAGGTGGTAAGAATCGAAAGCAAGAAGTGATTTTCTCATCTCAAGAGGAACATGGATTCGTTGAATATTTCCAAAGATTGTCTGAACGTGAAGTTGGCTTGAACAGTTTAGAAGTTCGAAATATTATTAAGTGTTGGCTTGATCAAGAAAACAGAATTGTTTCAAGATTTAAAGATAATATGCCTACTTCGAACTGGGTGACACAATTCAAAAGACGTCATCCAACATTATTTATAAAACCAATAAAAACAATCAAACCAGTAAAAATCAAATTGGAAACAAGGCAAGAGAGTGATGGTTTTACAGAAAAGGTTTCACCTGACAGTACCCAGGGATCCATAATGAACGAAAGTACTCTGCTCTCACAATCAAGTAGTCATGATAACGTATTATCTGAAGTTGATGATAAAACAATGATTGTTAGACCTATTTCGCCACTAGTAATAAATCATGAACTTTCATGTTCATCAACGTCTAACGAAGTACCTTACCGTATTTGCCAGTCTTCTTCTTCAATGTGTGCATTGAAATGTAAAACCCCAACTGATGTTCCTAAAAGCAGTAAAAAGCGACGTTATAGTGGCGATGGTCATGATGATAACCACCCTCCACAAGAACTCCACTTTCCTCCATCTCCACGGAAAATGAATTGTTCGAGGTCACCTTCTCCGATGAATTGTGAAAGTCCTCCAATAATTGTCCACCCAAGTGATGCGAGTCATGAAAAATCAGTTTATGAATCCACTGTTATAACATCTGGTATTAATCGTAATAATAATTTATTCACTCCACAAAAGACACCTATTAATAAGAGTCGTTCTTCATTTAATTCGTTAACTGCTATATATGACTCAAAACATTCTGCTTCTTCTATACAACAGTCGCAGTCGAAAAATTTTATTGCTTTAAAAGCACTTGAAGAAACATTATCTGATGAAGAAAAGGATATGTTTTATCAGCGTTTTGAAGAGTCGTCAAGTCTTGAGCTTGATCTTTTATATATTGCGTGGAAGGTATTGAAACAGAGGTGTGTTAATGATGAAAACACTCCAACAATGGCAAACTACCATTCGCGAAATGATGATCAAGTCTCATCATCTGTACCAAAGAAGTATGAAGAGGGAACTGGCCCTGTTGCTGATGAGGCAATGGAAGAACTAAATGAGGTAATAAATAGACACAGGTATAATTCTGCATATGACGATTATCCAAAAAAATATGAACATAGATACGATTATGACTCAGCTACTCATTTTGATCGACATAAGAGTCCACCTCCTGAATATGTAACTCCGAATTATGAAAATGAAGATGTAAAATCTAGTATAAAAGTTGAGCTGACGTAGGAGCTGAATTAGGAGCTATTTTCATTATGAACAATAAGACAATAAGAGCAATAAGACTTTGAATTATTTTTTGAGTTGAATTAGATATTTTTTGTTTATTTTTTCATTGATTTATTTTTTTGTACATAGCCTATAAATTAGACTTAAAAAGTGAATATTTTGTGAGACTTTCGTTAGAGACTGGCTCTC
>JAUKPT010004896.1:0-10800 GCA_032273505.1 Nanomia bijuga
GTACTAACATGGTGCACCATGATAATAAGTGTCACTTGGTTACTTCACGTTAGGGAAGGAGTCAAAAAACAGTGTCCTTTTCGTAGATCAATTACCTGTAATAGCCTGGTTTCTTTTTTTGCGTTCCGAAAACATTTACAACCTAGTCACAAAAATTAGAACGACGCTTTTGGAAGATAGAAACCATTTTTCTTTTCAGTTTGAATGATTATGAATTATTAATCAGTCTGTTTACTAATTCATTAAATTATAAGAATTTGTATTTTTTCGAACACAATATTTTGTTATCTATTTGTATGGTTTCGAAGAAATATTGTCTTTTTGTTGATATTTAGAAACGATGAAATTTATAAACGATGTAACACATACATTTAGGTTTCTTTGATATTTTTAAGGCTTTCCACAGGATTCTAAAGGATTCTAGCGTTGTAGGGATTCTAGAGGATTCTGTCGGTTTCTTGATTCTAGAGGATTCAGTGATGATTCTTAGGGATTCTGGTGTTTCCTCAGGATTCTGAAGGATTCTAGGGTTTCTACAGGTTTCTACGGGATTTTAAAGGTTTCTCGGGATTCTAGAGGATTTAGTGATGATTCTTGGGGGTTCTGGGTTTTCACAGGTTTCTACGGGATTCTAAGGGATTCTACAAGATTCTATGGGATTCTACAGGATTCTGAAGGATTCTAGGTTTTCTACGGGTTTCTACGGGATTCTTAAGGTTTCTGGGGATTCCAAAGGATTCTATGGAGATTCTTAGGGATTCTACGGGTTTCCTTAAAAAATGTACGAGGTTTCTGAAGTGTCACACCCCTCGCCCTGTACGAACTAAGACAATAGAAAATGTGCTTAAAAACAATAGACGTACGCATAAATCTAAAAAGTTTCGCACCCTCCCTCCCTCCCTCCCAACGTGCGTACGCAATTAAAGTATTGCGCCATTATTATAAGGAATCAAATAGCTTTCACCGACCGAGGGTAAATCACTCACTAAAAAAGTGTATGAGATCTCTATTAAAACAAAAGATTTCTTATGAGATGTCTATAGAAATAGTAGAATCGCAAAGGTGTACAAGATTTCTCAACAGTGATTTACTTACCAATCGGCTTTCGTAATTGAATTGAAACATCAGAATTCATATGCTTACCTTCAAGATCTACAACATTTGGGGGTTTTGGTTCTTCCTCTTCCATCTTCTTTATGTTTTGTACTTCTTTAGATCGAAAATTCATTCACACAAAAATTCAAAAATTTGAGATACTGTATCGAGATAAAATATCAAATATCAAAAAATTGTTCACGCGAAAATTATCATATACGAAATAAAGTAACATCGTGTGCATAATTGCGTTGTCATTTTGTTTACATTCAGGAATTTACTCACAAACCTTTAAACGATCCTCAAAAAACAATTAAATTATATATTTATTGTTCCCATTTCTATAGGAAACGAAGGGCGTGATTTATTCATTGTTATATGCTTTTTGTTTCACAGACACTGCACTGTCTTCAAAATTAAAAGAGATAGAAAAATCAATAAAAACACGCAAACGACAGAAATTGTTGTGGAGTCATAATTCTAAAATGAAATTACTTTATGATTCGGAGTCATTTTTTTCTCAAAAAGATACCTTTTATACTATGTCAAAACCTAACAGTGCTCTAATTGATACCTTCATAGGCAATTGTATTGATTGTATTTGAATAGTTGAATGGTGTTTGTTACGCTGTGAATGAAAATTTCATTCACATGATTTCTGCACTTGTTTTTCTAGATTTCTAAATATTTCAACAGATTTCTACAGATTTCTACTGATTTCTACTGATTTCTACAGATTTCTATAGATATCTACGAATTTCTACAGATCTCTTCAGATGTCTTTGGAGTTAGGATTTCCAAGATTTCTTAAGATTTTTTGGGATTTCTTGAGATTTTCTGAGATTTCCATGAATTTCTTGAGATTTCTTGGGATTTCTTGGGATTTCTGAGATTTCTTGAGATTTCTTGAGATTTCTTAGATTTCTTGGATTTCTTGGATTTCTGAGATTTCTCAAGATTTTTTAAGATTTTTTAAGATTTCTTGAGATTTCTTGGGATTTCTTGAGATTTCTTGGATTTCTTGGGATTTCTGAGATTTCTCAAGATTTTTTAAGATTTCTTGAGATTTCTTGGGATTTCTTGGGATTTCTGAGATTTCTTGAGATTTCTTAGATTTCTTGGATATCTTGGGATTTCTTAGGATTTCTGAGATTTCTCAAGATTTCTCAAGATTTTTTAAGATTTCTTGAGATTTCTTAGATTTCTTGAGATTTTCTGAGATTTTTGAGATTTCTTGGGATTTTTAAGATTTCTTTGGATTTCTATGGATTTCTTTGGATTTCTGTCCAATATGCACAAGATTTCTTGGAGTGATTTACCCCTCACTCCTAACTACTACTAATTTTCTAGGTGTCAACACTTAAACATATTTCACAATACTGAAAATGCATACTACTGTTAAGGAAAAAGTCCAATCAATTAGAAAAAAAGATCGAGAGAAAACTCACCGGTTTTTTAAAGATTTTCTTTATAGGTAAGGTAAGGTATGTACTTATGATGGAGCAGTCATGCATAGCCGTTGTTTAGTCCGCGGACTATAGCTCCATTGTTTCGTCAGGTACCAACTGACTACCCACTTTCCTTCAAATGGCATGGGTTGACCTGACGGACTTGCAGCCTAACGATTGTAGTATCTCACTTCAGTTGATGTTAACTAGCCTTACTTCAAAGTAGTATTGATTTTTTGTTGGCGTGACTTGGTATTGAACTCAGATCGCACAGTATCTAGTAATGATAGGTGTGACACTTAACCGCTCGGCCATTCATCCATCTTATAGTAAATGAAATACCTCAATATCTAATAACTCGTCATTATCATATTTAATTTACTTTGATAGACCGCAGAGCTTTCATTACCAAAAATGATTTAAAGATATCTTGCCTTTTTTGAAAAATCTAACTTTTTTAACAAACTTATTATTAAAATATATACAAATATCTCATGTGTCTCTAACACTTTTACCTTCTACACTATGTAACAAAAAATATGTATATCTTACCTATTCAATTCTGATTTTTCTTCTGTACTGATATAAAAAAGAAGAACAATCCTGTATTGTTTCAATTATTTTGAGATAACCTTTTTGATTTCAAAAGAAGAATATTATTTCTTTTCAATACAGAAATAAACAATATATCTAATTAAAAGAAAGAATCTCTTTTCTATGGCCGGATTATATTACTCATACTCAGTGAAATCTGTTTCAATGCTGTCACGTTTCAAGCAGGTTTCAAATAGATGTGTTCCAAACAGCTTTCAGTGAAATCTGTCTCAATGCTGTCAACACGTTTCAAACAGGTTTCAATTAGATGTGTTCCAAACAGCTTTCAGTGAAATCTGTTTTAATGCTGTCGACACGTTTCAAGCAGGTTTCAAATAGATGTGTTCCAAACAGCTTTAGGTGAAATCTGTTTCAATGCTCTTTGGAAGCTGTTTGAAAGCTGTTTGTAATCCTTTCGTTTTATACGGGACCCACAGTGGTGCATTAGCATTGTGATGAATATTTGAAATGAAGGTACTCCTGGAATAACACATTGTTCTCATAATAATGAAAATGTGATCAAAATGTGGCTACCAACGGAGCATTGAAGATAATTTCTAAAATCCTCAATAAAACCAATAGATTTTGGGCGAGTCTATTAGGCACAATATTCTCACAAAATAGGATAAAATTCTACTTTTCCTACCAGAATAATTCTTAAGTTTATGATTGCAAACTGCTTCTTAGCTAATTAACTTGCATTTTGTGAAGAAAATGTGGTTTTACTACGCAAAATACCATAATTGATGAAAAACCACATTTTTTTCACAATATGTACATGTAATAGCCACATTTTCAGTCACACATTAAAAATATCACCATTTGTCTATCACAATTGCGACAGCATAGTCAATCCAAGCCAGTTAATTGGATAGTCACATGTTGACTACTATCAATAACTCTTGGATAAGATAAAAGTCTAATTTTTGTGCCAAAAGAAGTCTGAATTTATGATGCAAAGTATTTCTAACTTATCAACATTTTTGTGAGACAAATGTGGTTCCAAAATGTTTAAATTCCATTCAATTGCCTATAACCACCTTTTTAACACACATAAATTATATGTAGCCACAGTTATTTCACACAATGGTCAAAAGTAGATACTAGTTGATAATATTAATGATGTTTCCAATCATTAGACCAACTATTAAAACTAATATTGACAGAAGGTTTAACCTTATTGCATAAAAGCTGTTTTATGCTTCTCTCAAATTTACCAGATTAGTAGGCGCACTTCACTTAAATATGAATCATGCAGGGTTTTTTGTTTATCCTCTTAAGTTTCATCATTCATATTTTAAATTCTTTAATGCATAGCCACCCCTATCTCAAAATCTGAAGGCACAAAAACAAACACCATGAATTCATTGAAAGCCACTTTATTTTCACAAAAGTATTATGTAGCCACCAAATAGTAGAGGAAATGGATAGAGGAATCCTTTGTCCAGATTGTATGTAGAAACTAGACATGAAGGCACAGTGCTATGTAGCCACACTTTTTCAGACTGTTTGAAAGGAAATCGTGAGACACCAGATTTATTTTTCAAGTAGCCACATTTTTTTCACAGAGTTTTGGGGTATTTTATCTAGACACCTCAATTTAAGAATTGTTGTCACGTTTGTTTGAAATCATGTATAGAACAGATACAAATGTTTGATCACTATTTATACTGAGATGTAAGTGGTAGGACAAGATTTTTTTGTGATTTTTTTTGTGAGGATTTATTTTCGCGAATTAAGGCTTTTAGAGGTTTTACAAGCATTTAATTTTGCAGTTCACATCAGAAGTATTAAACAAATGAATAAACATAAAGATACATTCCAATAGAATATTTTGCATATTTAGCCAAATTCTCCTCAAATTTGTACACTTAAGGTAAAAGTTGTCACTTAACTCTATTTTTCTTCTCATAGAACCTCATATCAATCTAGCCATGACTTTAGTTGGAACGTATGTTGGATATCGAATTCACTTGCTTGAAGAGAACTATGATGATCACTTGCTTCGAGCTAAAACTTTGAATCCTTTGGGAAGTTCCCAAATCCCTAGACAACACTTATTAACGTACCAAGAAATGATCCGAAAGAAGCAAGGTGGTCAAATGATTGCTGATATTGTTGAGGATGAAGGTAATGAACATGAATCAATTTATTTACATTATTCCATTTTCGAGCGATGCCTGAAAATTGATATTGCAAACGCTGTTTTCAGAGATTCAAGGGTAAATATTCTGGCCAGATCTGCATCCAAATTAAGGGCTCAGCAAATTTGAGGGTAGTGGAAAAACAAGAATTTTTGGCCAGAATATTAACTCTTGATTACAGGAATTACTAGATTACTCACAATCCTTTCATCTGAAATTATTTTGTGGTACAATGTCAGCAGGGTACCTGATATGTTCTAACAGCCAAAACAAATGCTTTAATGTCAAAAATGCCTCTTTTTCGACAAATCAAATACTTTGTATTATTTCGTCATGAAATACAGTAAAAATACAGTTTCGAGAGGAGAAAGATTTGGGTTTGACTTTTGCAAAAGAGCAATTTAATCTATTTCACGTAAAATAAACTTGTGCATTCAACTAGAAAATTTGTCTGGTCGTTGAGCATTTTTACCCAGACAAAATTTATGTCAATCTATAATTTGGCAGAAATGTACTCTAATATGCATAGAACCACCAAAAAAAGCCCTGAAAAATCAAGACTGGGAAACCCTTCAAATCCATAATGGCGGCTAAAATTGGGCCTAAAATAGCATATTTCAATAAAAATCGATTTTTAATAGTCATTTATTTTGGATAAAATTGGATTGCTGACATAGCAAGAGATACTTGAGTCATATCTGAGAACTATAATCATTTGTCACTGGTCATGTTAGGGCCCAATCCCCGGTTTTGGGCCCAAATTGGCATTAAAATAGCATATTTCATTAAAAATCGACATTTAAAAGCTAAAAAATAGTTTATATTGGATGAAATTGAAATGCTATCATAGTATGAGATATTCTAGACATATCTGAGAACAATCATTATTCGTTATTGGCCATATTAGGGACAAACCCTTGTTTTTAGACCCAAATGGGCCCGAATTGAGCCTAAAATAGCACAATTCAATAAAAATTATATTTGAAAAGGTAAAAAGTCATATAGTTAGGGTAAGATGGGACTATTATGATAGTAAAAGTTATTTGAAACTTATCTGAGGACAATATTATCTTTTGTTGATGGCCATTTTATGGCCCAATTCCCCGTTATTGGGCAAAAATTAATATTGGTAGTTACTACTTTTGAATTTGACAAAAACATGAAGTTCGAGCATTATATCAATTCAACTTTCCTTCGCTATTTTGTGTGGGATGAACTGTCACCTCTTTCTCCGTGGATTTACTTCCACGTATATAGCAATAAGATCTGCAAGTACTAATCAGGTATCAGCTGATACCTGGAATAAAGGACCCAAATACTTTAATGTCAGAAATTTTCGCGTCCAGTAAATTTCGCGAATAGGCCTCCAATTTGCGAAATAAATTGCTTGCTAAATATTCCATATTTGATGATTCAATGCTCAGTTCACGTTTTTAAATCTTATATTGAAAACTTTTGTTTTAGATTTCGAAGATGACGAAGAAGATGAAGATGACGAATAGACAAATTAAAACTGTTAGAAAAGATTTGTGAAATGCCATCAATTGTAGTAACTGCGTCCTAATATTTCAGTTGCTTTTTTGTTATACATCTAATAACTTCACTGCACTGCAAGGGTAAATATTCTACCCAATTTATACAAATTGTCAGCACATTTTTAGCAATTTTAAAGATCAAATTTCAAAAAATTTACCATTTAAACCTCTATTCGAACCTTGCAAACATAATGTGCGGTCTTTGAGCCCAAAAATATCGCAAAAAAAAGAAATATTTAAGGGTTCCGCAAATTTGAGGGCAAGGGAAGAAAGAAAGATTTTTGGCCAGAGTATTTACCCTTGCTGCATTTGCAAGTTTTTATTTAGAATAGTGCTTGTTTTGATTCCCAGCATGCATTCGCACACAGTGTTGAAGCCGTTATATTGATTTTTTGGCCTAAATTATTTCCCATGCTTTGTTTGATTTGGTTTTCGTGTGGAATAAAAAAGCGGCTGAAATGTTCTGTTCATACTGAGATGTTTTAAACAAGTTATTATTGTATATTTTGTATGTGAAATTATTGATTACTAAATCTTTTATTTTTTTCATTTCTCATTTTATTCTTCTTAGAAGATCGCGTGTTTACATAACTAAAGAGAAAATCTTTATTGGAACAACCAAAATTCCTATCCTTACCGATCAATAAAGCCACTTTCTCTGAATCTTTCTCTGAAATTTTAAAATGGAAGTGATTCGGCCGTCATTTGCTAAATCCTACGCGATTTAGTGGCTTTCAATTGGCTGATTTCGTTCACTTTATCCGCCAAATTTGCCAAATATATTTTCTAAAATTGCTATCCCTGGTGTGCCTTTTTTCTTTGCTTTTTGCCAATAAGCGCAAGATATCTTATACGCAGTCTAGGTACTTGAGTGTCAGAATGTCACAGCTTTTGATCTGACAAAATACTTACTTGCTTAATGACCTTTTCCTAAATATGAGCAAGGTTTCTAACGTTTCTTCCAAATTGGTTTCATTAATTTTGAAGAGATTTATGTAGCGATTTAAGAGTAATTGTGTACGTGTAAGTGAAATGATATGTGATTATCAGCCAATATAATAACAAGTTAGTTACCTAGTTCGTTTTGAATTTTCTCAAGTCTTCTTTTTTCCAAATGCCTTCATATGAATTGACTTTGAATTTTCGATCAAAATTTACAGACAACCGATATTTTTCTTATACAATTTTGGTCAAATCCATCATTCCGAAAAATGAATCGAAGATAAGTTGATAAAGCTAATTTCTTAAAAACAACTCAGGTCATATCATCGACACATTAATGTGTCTATGGGTCATATACTGTATTGAAGTTGCTTTCCGATTGAACACCAGATTTTACCATTTTGAATAAGAAAAGTATCTATCTACTGCTTCCATAGAAAAGATACATTTTACTCCAAAGTAAACTACTAGTTTCAAAATTATCAAATCATTTTAAATTAAGAGTATCAAATGCTTTTTAAAATGAAATGTTCCCTTGAAGTATTAAGGATGGGTGATTTTATTTTGAAAAATATAAAAATATGTTGGGTTACAGTTACAGAAAGATTACAAAAATGATAAATTAGGTAATAATTTAAGACGACAATACTATAGCATTTTAAGCATTTTCTTCGTCATTACATCAAGCTCCATGGCTTGTTTTCTAGTAGCGATGAATGTTTTAGTCAGTATCGAAACGATTTTATAGAATCCACCAAATCTTCTATTCGGTTGAAAGCTAGTAACGACAATAACATAGTGCACAAGGATTACATCTTGTTAAATACTGAGCTTAAAACTCCTGATTTCTACTCCACGTACTCAGTTACTGAACACGAAAGGTTAATTCTCTCGAAATATAGAACAGGATCACACCATCTGAAGCTGTTAGCAGGAAGCAGATATAATACACCTCGAGATCGGAGACTATGCAAATGTAAAGAAATCCAATCACTGCATCATGTTATTTTTGAATGTGTATTCACGAACTGTATTCGTACGGAGGAGTTTCGGGGCACGATCAAATCTTTAGCTGATTTCTTCGATCGGGATGAAGGGGAAGTTGCTGGTCACCTAATAGTAATCGAGGCTAAATTGAAGCTGAGATAATTGCTTTTGATTGCTATATGGTGACTAGTGGTGCACTTGTCATTCTGATCGGAGTGAATCTCTAAGGAGTTGACCGTGTCTAGGACTACTCTGTAGCTTTGAATTTAAGATAGTAGAATTTTTATTTCACTAGGACTATTTTTTGAGGATTTATTATTTTTTATTTATTCCCGGGATTAATGTAAGAAATGTTAATAAAATACATAACATAACATAACATAAGGCTAATTCCTATAAAAAAAAAAGATTGGGCATTGATTTCATTTTCATATTATCATGTTTTCATACCATTTCCATAGGAGAAATCTTGATTTTTTGACTGAAAAGGCTTGTTTTCAGGTAAGCCAACTGATAGCTCAGCCTTTCTTTCTATCTTCTCTATGCCATAAAGATCAAAAGTCTGAGGCAAACGATTCTGGTTGATTTTATGAAGGATCTTCTAAAAAATTGGCCGTGATAAAATTCTTGAATTTTTTCCATTTTTCGAAGGTTCTTAATTCTTAATTTTCCTGTTTAGTGTCAACATGTTTTAATCAAGGAAAGCATTTGTAAATTCGTTGCAGATGACTGTTAATTCTTATCACGACATCTTTTCCAGTAATAAAAACTTATTACACATAGATTTCGAAACTCTTGAAGAATGGCTGCTACCTTTCAACTATAAAAATGCATGAGGGACAGAAAAATCCATACCGATGAAGAAAAAAAATTGGGTGTCATAATTAACAGCGATTTTAGTCATAGTCATTGATACTTTCAACCAAATTTAGGACAAATCTCTGGCAACAAGGGATGAAACTACTATGTCAACAATCGGAAATAGTGGAAGCTACAACAACATTGACCAACTTTAAATGCAATCTTAGCTGTTAGAGCACCTTTGGTAACCAGGGGTAGTGTTTTTTTAATATATTTCAAATTGTTACAAACACTTTTTCTCTTGTAGATTATAAAATATTCTTAAGTACTCGATCTATAATTACATCGTCGTTACTATGTTATCACTAATGAATTTTTCTTTTGTTCTAGGGTAAAATTGGGGTGCAATAGCTAAAATGCTGTTAAATGGTCGTTATCCTAAAAAAAAAAAAAAAAATTACATTTTCTTTTAATTTTCTCAAAAACCTTTGAAAATATATTTATCGTAGAATCTGATTCTGACCTTTAAAAGACCCTCATAGTCATAGCAGTTAGAAATGTCGAAAACGATTTTCAAAAGTCAATAAACAAACATATACATGTATATATTTATTTTCTTGTTTTTTTGTTATTATTATTTCTAATATTTCACCTCCTTATCGGCATTTTTCTTAAGAACCGCTTGTTCAATTTGTCTCAAATCTTCAGGACTTTATAGCTTTATAGTGTATCTACATCTTAAAAGGAGGTTTTTCTCCCATACTCGATTAAAATAATTTTATGACCATTTTTCGAGAAATTTTTGATCTGAAATATATCATTTTCAACGTCATAAAATATTATGAAAAAAGGAATTTCAAGCAAATTCTCTCCGGTAAGTTGTGCATCTGGATAGTATAATTGTAATTCAGTAAAAAAAAACAAGATTAAATATGTTTTCCTGGAAAAAAAATAAAAAATTTTCTTTGCGATTTTTATTCAAGAAAAGAACATACCAATGCGATGACAGAAAAATAAGTCAAAAGCAAAGACTTCCTAGAAAATATTTACAAACGTCGACGTTAAAATGAATAAAAAAATACTAAAAACTTACAAGTCACAATAAACAGAAAATGACATTAAACAAATAAAACATCATAAAAAAAGATGTTTGGTCGTTACTAGGGAATGGGGAAGAGGAGGAAGGCTTTAGTTAGTACTAAAACGTTTAGTCTCTTTTATGTAATTTATTGTTGCCTTGAGAATAGTTCTATT
>JAUKPT010004897.1:0-10799 GCA_032273505.1 Nanomia bijuga
ATCATTCAACCGTTACGTAACGCTGTGTGTGTTTATGTGCGTGTGTGTGTGTGTGTGTGTGTGTGTGGGGTGTTACACCCGGACACATTTTATCAAGTCGTCGGATTTTTGGCTAATGCACTAGCGTTACATAACGCAGGGAGGGAGGGTATGCCTTATCGTTACGGAGCCTTACAGGGAGGGAGATAGAGGTAAAAAATTGGCAAAAAATAGCGTTACGTAACGGTTGATTGTTTTCCAAGTGGGTACCCAGTCGGATAATCTACCGACTTCTTAGGGAGAAAGAAGCCTGTACTCTCAAGAAGAGTGAAAGGACACAACGAACAAGAAGAAGTGATTGTGATACCTGACGAATATCAGGAGGCGTCGCTGCCAGGAGGGCAGATGGGGCGATTGCCCCTCAATAATGTCCACCTCAATTATTTTTGTTTTAACCTTTTTTTGCCCCTCAATAAAATTGGTCAAGTGAGGCCCTTGTATAGCAAAGCAAAAGAAGGTGACTCTCCCACAACTAATCATAGATAATTTTGTATCTAGAAAGCTCACATACAAAAACACGTGAACAACGTGACAACTCTTTTATAATCGAACCGCAGTTAACAGCGACACTCATAATAACCTCTGTGTTATTACATGGAAAGATGACAATTATAGTAACAAAATATAAGCAATGTATTTTGATGTATTGATGCTTCGAAAGACATTCTGACTTCGCTTCTCGTTGACAGCTGTTATGAATGGAGACAATAGCGCGATGATAACTTTTTAAACGTGCGATGCAAATATTGTGGCAATGGATGTCTGTGCTAAACTAAATAACAAAAATATCGATCAATGTAATGAACCTATTAATGTGTATCTGGGTGAGTGTTGGGTAATGTTTGGATATAAATTATTACGGATTAGCTTAGCTTTTGTTTATTCATTGATGATCTTTTCCTCGTCAATACTAAACTTAAGTATTTGCATCTAATTTAGCGAGACTAACTAATTACTCGTGTGAGTATATCAACAATAATTGAAAGACTAGATACACACAATAGAATGATTTTAAAGAGTTATACTGAATAATTACTCTAAATGTACATTCACTCATATACCTTTAGTCGCGATAGTCACGTTACGTAGGTGAGTACCAGTCTTTAATGCCATTCACTGATTTATTAATATATTAAAATTTAACTTGCTGTTTATAATGGTTAATGGTTAATGGTTTGCAATTATAATGGAACAGTCATGCTAACGTGCTTATCGATGCAATAACTTAATTCCTACCTAGTGTTTCATCAGTTACTAGCTGGCTATACTTATATGGCATTGGTCGACCCGCTAAGATTTCGAGTCGAGTGCATTTTATTGCATCATTTGGATCTTGAGTGTTATCAGTGTCTTCGTGAAGACACTCATTTCTTAATAAGAGCAATTCTTCTGGCAGTTTTGTTTTATTATCAAGACTAAATAAGCTCTATAAATTGTTTATCTGGGTTCAAGATGAGGATAAACATTCATGATAATGAATTTTTTGCTTTTTAGAGTTTCCGTTGTTTCGTTTTACAAATTTTCCCACTCAGACACTCAGAAACTCGCCTCTACCATCCGCGTCCCCCATCCGGTATGTATCTCTCGACGACGATGCTTAACTTACATGAATGGAAGTGTTGAAAGATGACATACCACTACGCGTTGGTATACAGACTGACAGAATCTCTTTCGTCTATTGTTTATGATGTATCAAATCCACAGATTAAAGGTTTACGTCTCCTTTGTGTATAACATTTTATACCAGGAAAAATTAATCCAATCCAGCCCGCCCACCCGTTACATTATCCCCTCTTAAAAGACGAGGGCTATTCCTACTGAGTAGATCATCTGTTTACATTAAGATTATAATTATAGGAAAATTTAATCAGAACATAATCATACCAAAACACATTAAAAACAGAGTGTTTTGGCTGATAATAGAATAAGGGGGGTCACCTCAAAACCTTGTTTAGACTTTTCTTTGGTTGACTATTACATCATCGATATTCTGATTGGTTGAAAAGAAGGGTATCGTCATTTCAACATCAAACTGTGGTATTTTTAAATCAACCAATTAGATTCATGATGATCTAATTTCCAACCAATCAATAGTCTAGATTAAAGAAACCTTTGAGATCAGATTAACAGCGCACCGTTGTTTCAACTCCTGGTAATAATCCTTTAAATCATACGCAGTGTAGGTAGCGATACAAACATAGGTGGTATCAGTTTATGGATAATAGATCAGCATGGTTTCACTGTATTGCACAAATTCCTCGTATGATGAATGATCGGCTTTAACGCAGTAAACGTTATCAAGAAATTAGAAAATGGAGATCGTCAACAGAGTAAGGCATATTACAGAGAGCAATAGTTGTTGTTTTGACAGTTTTTTTTATCATGTTTTTTCTGATCAGAGATTCTCGTCAAACAAATGATTTATAGGTAAGCACATTTATCAGTACCTTATCGACCCAAACAAAGAGGGCACAATTTTTAGTCAGCCTACAGTTTAGTCGCTTAAGCAAGGTTTTGTCACTTAGGGACAACTAGAATATGTTGATATGGTAGAATCAGTACAGATAAATAGATAGCAAACATGTTTGAAAATTCTGTCGAAGATTTTGGGGATTCTGGGATTTTTTTCGGGATTTTAAGATTTTTTTTTCGGAATGTTGGGATTTTTTTACAGATTTTGGAAATTTTTTCTGGATTTTTTGAATTTTTTTTGAAGATTTTGGGATTTTTTCTGGGATTTTCTTGGGGGGATTCTTCCTCAAAGTTATTTTGACCCGCTTCCCCCATTCAAAATCTTGATGACATAATTTCTAACCAATCAAACGACAAGTTTATCGACAAATTTTGAGTTGGCACTCATTTTAGTCACATAGAGCCGATTAAGTGTGCATTTGCAAAATTTAGAATGACTATAAGAATATATTTATATACAAAAGGCAGTTGAATACGGATATTACAATAAAGGAAAGAAAATATAAAATCAATAAAGAAAGAAGATGATGTCTAAGTTTAGTACTATACAATGTTGCTAAACCAGTTCACTTGCTGTTGCCATCCTGGTGAATGGATTCTACTGGTCTACCGATTCTACCGATTCTACCGATTCTACCGATTCCTACGAATGCACATTCAGAGGCGCCGCCACAAAATTTGGGCAAGGGAGGCAGAAAACTTAAAAAGGCATATAAACATAAATCCAACTTTGTGAAAGTAAGTGGCAAAAAAAGTATGATAACATTTGGCGGGAAGCGTCGAAAATTTGGATACTTTTGTCCTAATACTGCATTAAAAAAATTAAAAAAAAGTTATTACCTTGCCCCCGTATTGCCCCCGCAGAAAAAGAGCAAGGGGGCAGCTGCCCCCGCTGCCCCCGTGCTTCTGGCGCCTCTGTACACATTCCGATGTTTTTCAGTAAACCAAAAAGTAGCTTGCGACATATATGATTATATGATTATATTAGGGAATACAGCTGTTTTCGTTTTTTTAGCAATCATGCCCGATCGTCTAGTATAAAACATTCTTGCTTCGCGACCCATACCCCCGCCGGTGGCTGTGAGCACAATGGGCGTAAAACTTCCGTGTTCTACTTGCATCACTCGTTGGTTATATGCCTTCTTTTTTTCTTCTTTTTCTCTTTTTCATTTTGCTTTTATTGCTCATATTGCTCATTGTTGTTGAACAATAAGAAAAACGAGGCAATATATTTGCATCCTTTTCTTAAGATTTGAATTTACGTTTTAAAAAACTATAACATATGACGTCACATCAATCGATCAAGTTCTCAACTGACATTTTGCTAAAAATTTAGATTTTGATTGGTTATCTTGTTATCTTTGCATTTGAAATATTTTGGCGGTCAGTAAATCAAAACTAAAATAGAAAAGGAGAGGAGACGGCTGATTTGTTGCGATAGGTTTATTTGGAAAATGAATAATTACTCTCTACTCTCCAATAGTCTTAGTATTCTTTGAACAAATTTCCACCCAGAAAATTCTTATTCCAACCAAGCAGAACATTTATGACTTGTTAGAAAAGCTTTATGGACTTTTGAGCTAGTATCTTTTGTTAATAGTTCGTTTTTATAGTTTATATAAAGTAGTGCAAAACGTTAATTATTCAAGTTCTAAACGAAAATAGAACGATCTATCCATTCAGAAGCAAAGACCCGTGTTATACCGTAAGCAAATGATACCCTAAGTAACCAATATTTCAAGGTCACTATATGTGCTATTTAATAATGGGGAGTGTTTCTTTATGATAATATGGGTTCAAATGAATTCTATGTGATTTTAACCCTTAAAGGACGAAGTCCGGAATATTCCGGACTTACCGGTTCGTTCTCTGAGACGAGGTCCGGAATATTCCGGACTTGGACTTCTCCGTACACTTTAAAGTTTTTATAGGGTTTTGCTTACGCAAGCGGGAAATTTAAACGTTGGCATAATTAAGGAAGGCGCGAAGAATAAATTATCGAAGACCGTTTGTCAATAGCGTTTTTAGATCATGTGATAAATGCTTCAGAGTTTGTGAAATTTTCTTAGTTCGTACAGAGGAAGCATGGCGTCGAAGAGGACTAGTGCGCTACGTGATGTATCATCAAGTAGCTCTTGTTTTAGTGTGATGGCGATGGATGTAGATAGTGACGAAGATATGGAAGAAGACCTGTTGTATCAAGAAACCATTGCTGATATGTTTGGCCTGGTAAATGCAGGAGATGATGTAGAAAATGCATCAGATGTCGAGGATGGATGGGAGATATCTTACTCATCTTCCAGTGAATCGCCTGAGTCTGAGTCAGATAATGACTATGACGATGTCAATATTGACTTTATTCCTACAAATACGCCTCAAGCATCAGCACCACTACCTGCAGAACCCCCACCAAAAAGAAAAAAGCCAAATAAAGATGCTTTTCCAGTTGGATATGACATGAAAGGTTGGGTCGAAGGAGACCAAGTTTTTTGTAATGGCGACCTACCTCCCTTCAATGAAGCTGTTGGTATGACAGATGATATGCCTGGTGACTCAAATGAACTGTGTTTTTTTGAATTATTTGTGACTGATGAACTTTTAGAAAGCATGACTGGTGAAACTAACAGGTATCATACCCAATATATGGAGGAAAACAAGGATAAGATACCTGAAAAATCACGCCTTCTTCGTTTTCCTGTCGATGGTATGTCCACTGACAGGATGAAAGCGTTTATTGCTTTGACTTTCCTTATGGGGATAGTGAAAAAAAATGATATAAAAGACTACTGGAGCTGTGACGAAGTTATATGTACGCCCTTTTTCGCCAAAATTATGAGTAGAGATGAGTACCATAACATTCTCACATTTTTCCATCTGACGAATAATGTCGATTATATACGAAAAGGTTCGCCAGGGTACGACCCTCGAGCGAAGCTGGGATTTTTCTATACGCATATCATATCACGATTTGCTGCTGCGTATATACCAAACCAGCATTTATCTGTTGACGAAGGCAGCATCCCGTTCAAAGGTCGTGTGGCGTTCAAATGTTTCAATCCAAGTAAACCGAATAAATATCACCTGAAAACATTTAAAGTTGTCGATTCCGTAACAAAATACTGCTCGGAATTCGATTTATATGTTGGCGCCGAAATAAACGAGAACGCTACTGATTTTGGCCAAGTACATGATCTAGTTATGCGTTTAGTAAAACCGTATCTGGGAAAATCATACATCATATATATGGACAATTGGTATTCCTCACCATTTCTTTATTTCAACTTGTGGCAACAACAAACGGGTGCATGTGGGACATCTCGTTATAGGAGAGGATATCCCACACCTTTGTTCAAAACAAAATTGAAAGTCCCTGGTGATAAGGTTGTTGTGAGTGGCAATAATATCCATGCAATCCGGATATTCGATCGAAAACCTGTTTGCCTTCTTTCGACCGTTTACGATACAAATTCTGTTGTTACCGGCAAATCGCACTGGCAGACTAAAGAGCCCATTATGAAGCCAAACCTGATGCACAATTACAACAAATATATGGGAGGAGTTGATTATAATGATCAACTCCTTCAGTATACTGCTTACGACAGACGTGCACTGAAATGGTGGAAGAAAGTGGCGTTCAGAATGCTGAACATATGTATGACGAATGCTTACATCCTTTTTAGTTTATGGCTAGATGCGACGACTGGTAAAAAAATTACGCACGTCAAGTATCGTCAAAATGTCATAAAACAATTATTGTCGTCAATTGTGCTGCAAGACTCACAAGGGGTGCAAGATACATCAGAATTTTCGAGACTAACTGGAAAACATTTTCCAGAATTAATCCCCTCTGAACGTAAACAAAAGGTACGTCGTTGTCAAGTCTGCAACCCTGCTGAACGTATGATGGATAGATCGGCTGGTAATGATGCGAGAAAACGAGCTGGAAGAGAATCCTCCTTCCAGTGTGATTCGTGCAAAGTTGCTCTTTGCGTTGGACTGTGTTTCAAACTATATCATACACGAAAAAATTACATACGAAAGTATATTGATATGAAAAATCAATAAACACTCTCGTAACGTTATAGAGCTAACGTGGTGCTTTTTATATGCAATGTTTTGTTTTTTATGGTGTTATATAGTACATCCTTGAAATAAAGTGATGATCAAAATGATTAAGTCTGTTTGTTTTGTTTACGATCATTTCATGATTACTATTCTCGTACAAATTTTGTCGTTTTCTATCATATGATCTGAAAAGAGGTCTGAAACTAGTCCGGTATAGTGTATTTTCTTAATTTTTTTTCCATATTTGGCAAATTCAATCTTTTATCTTTCAAATGAGCCCTCAGTGAGCATCCAGAAATGTTTTGAACAGAAATTATGATGAAAAGAAAATAGGTACCCGAAATTTAACATTTTCCCAAATTAGGCCTGGTCTGAGGGGACTGTAGTTCAGAATTAGTCACGGCGCTTTAAGGGTTAATGACCACATAGGGTATTTGGTGCTTGGTCTTTCTTTAAAACGTGCACAATGTTCCTTATGAAATTAATCAAGAAAACAAACTAAAACAAACTAATTTTGGATCACATTCATTTATTGTGTAACTTAAATCTTATGAACAACTTGAATCATTTTAGATAAAAGAAACAGAACTACTTCTTTTGATATAACTTTAATAACTTAACCATAGGTATTCAACCTTCATCAGCTTCAATAGATACGATTACAAAAACTTCAAATATTGATAATCCATTGAAAACCTTGAGAAGAAGACTTCATTACAAATCCTGTTGGGGTAAAAAAAGAAAAAGGGGAAAAGATCAGAGATGCCAGGGAGAAGTTGCACAGGTAATTGATATATTATCTAAGTGCTGTGCACATGGACCAATCGCCATCTTATTTCCCTATTTAGTCTTTTAAACTCTTTTGAAATCTATTTTTTCCTAATTAAGTACCATCAGAACAAGGTAATTTCCACCCATATACATAATTTGAAATCTGATGATTTAAGTGGGTGAACATTAACTTTGATCAATTTTTGTTGTTGATCCACTATTGTGTTAGTATTAAAAACTCAAATTAATCTATTTTAACTCGTTTCTTCTATTTCATACTAGATTTTATCTCATGATAAAAGAGAGTTTCAAATTAAAATGATCGCTGTATGCTTCCACAGTTAGTTATATCAGACATAAAAACAAATATTTTTCTCTATATTTGGTGCATCTTAAGCAAAATCACTCTCTATAGAGAACGGAGAATCGGTATGCTAGCCAACAAAGTACGACAACATTTACCAGTATTAGCTGTATCTTTGTTTGATGCCTGGGCTACTGGTTCATTAGGAGAGAGAGAAGGCAAATGCACGTCTGAGTTATTTCTTAATCTTAGTACAGATGTGGCTGTCAGTTCGTTTTCCCCTTACATGCTGCTTGATTATATGAAAAAAATTGTTAACTACCACAGAGTTGGAGATAGAAGCATGGTGTTGCAATACATAAAAGAGTGGCATCAGATTTCAACACACATCTTACATTTTCTATATTCATTTTTGAGCGGTCCAAATATAGATTTTGCCTTGAGTATGATACAGTGTTTAATTGATTGATTTAAATATATCGAGACTGTCCCTGCTGAAACGCAAACACCGATAGCACTATCATATAATCCTCCACGGACAGGAACTGCATATTACTTTACCTGTACTGGCGAAAAACTGCGAGAAGCAAGGTATTTTGCAATTGAAAATGAAAATCGAAATATAACCCTGTTTCTTGGACTTGCAGCAAGAACTACCCTGCTATTTCAAGCAAAGAAAACACAGTCCTCTTTCTGTTTTTCTGTCCATTGCATGGTCATTGCCACGGTTTTAATATTGTTGATGGATCAGAAGGAAGAAAAGATGCTGCATGTGCTTTTTATACACATCTCGAACATTCTTCAGAGATTTTTTTTTTTACTTTGCTTGTCAACTTGAGGAATATTGTCTAAACCAAGAATCTGGGTTCTTCTCCTCAACAAGGTTTTATCACGATGATTTTCATGGATATGGCCACAAATGCCCTTCTGCTTATTTGTTGACGTCAATGACTGGGAAAAAGAAGTATAACAAATCAATATGCGAGCAGTTTAATAGTTGATTGATATATGGAATGAGAGGAAAGCAGACTTTGTGAAGAACAAAAAAAAGATTGCAACATTGCATTCTGATGAGTGAATGCAGAAGGTAACTTTGATACATTCTTTTGACGTAAAGAGTTTTAATTTTAAATGGAATCTAAAAAAGAATCTAAACATAAATAATCTTAAATAGACCTTAGGGGAATTCGATTTTTTATAAGGGGTGGGATGTGAGAATTTCACAAAGTAGATATCCCTGCTGATGGTTATTGCATGGTTAACTCAGTTATTGCTGCGTTACAAGCCACAGGGAGCTTAAAAAAGGAAGATTTGATAAAAAGAATTGAGGGAAAACTACTAAGTGACCTCACTGAATACTCTCAATTTATAAACCATACAGAAATTGATCTGGTAGAAGAGCTGAAGGCATTTGCTAGATATGGGAAATACAATGCAGACATTGCTGACTTACTAATGATAGTGATCAGTGATGTGCTTGAGGTTACTATAACAATTTTGCATGAAGAGGGTGAACAATTCATTCTACGGCATCCTCATGAAGTACTTCGATGTAGGAACAACCAAATGTCTCCAATTGTGTATGTTCTGAAGACCACATCTCCTGATCACTATGATGCACTGATACCAAAAACAACAGAGCCAAAACTTGATGAACATGAAATAATGTTTAATGACAGTTTTAATAGTCAAGAGCTCAGAAGCATGTACAGAACAGATGAAAATGAAATTGAGATCGAAAGTGATGGAGAAATAAAGGTAGCTGAATATGACGACGAAATGAGTGAATCAACAACAGATGTAAAAGAGCCAGACTGTGAAACGCGACGCAGCGAGCGAGTAGTTAAGAAAAGTTTGAATGCTCGAGATTAGGATGGGATAAAAAGAAAAGTTTATAGTATGTTACGGGAAAAGATATTGATGTGCAAAACGAAGCAAATGACAAAACAGAAGATACAGAAGGCTGGATAAGTTGCGACAGCTGTGAAAAGTGGCATAAAACAAAAGAGATTGAGTATATATGTGAAAAATGCCAGAAAAAGAACAGTTCTACAGACTCAATAAATGCAAAAGAAAAAGAAGATCAAATCAAAAGTCTTGAAAAGAAGCTAAGCAAGACAGAAAAAGAGATGAGCAAGATGGCGGACAAGATTGGTAAGCTTACAGAAGAAAAGAAAAAGAAATCAGCAGAAGAAGACAAAGTTAAAGAAAAATTTGAATATGAAATGAAAAACATGAAAGAACGTGTCAAATTAGCAGAGAAAGAATCCCAAGAATATAGGAAAAAGTATGACGAAATAAAGGAAAAGTTTGATGTGGAACATAATAAGGATCTTGAGCAGCTGAATGACAACTTTCTGAAAGCATCAGAAGCTACAACAAAGGATGTAAATGAAGCTGGTACTGAAAATGGCTACGAAAGTGAAGACAACGACAAAAAAGTAACCAGCAAATTGAAAAGAGAAGTAAAAAAGCTTGGTAAAGAAATAGAAGATCTCAGAGAACAATTAAACAAAGCCAAAGATGATAATTACCAGAAAGACAGAAGCATCAGGAACCTTAACGATTCGCTTGATCAACTTAAAGCTGCTTGTTGTGAACAGGAGATCACCAAAACTAGCAATATTCGTAATCAATCTAAAAACAGTGCTAAAGACACTGCAGCAGATAAATCTTCAAACAACAGTAATAAAAATGGTAGAACTCATGACAAGCAAAAGAGCAACCTACCCATATCATGCACAAGGGTAGGCTTATGTGACCGTAAAACCTGCCCATGCAACATGTCGAATCAACAGATGATGAAGCCTATACTAAGAAGAAAGTCGCCCAAACTTCTGAGAAAAATGAAGCATCCAGAGTTGCTCATGAGAAGAGGGGTGTTGATTTTCAACAGGAAGAAAAGGGAAGTAAAGAAAACAAGCAACAGAACCAGAGTGGTACAAAAAGAAAACAGCAGCAAAATGAAGATGAAGACATAGTAAGTACACAGTCTGATATTGAAGAAAACGTGAATGATGTCGACCAGCAGCTCCATTTGCAAGCTCAGAAAGAATACGAAGATCAAGTTAAATTTGAAATAAACAAGGAAGATACTGAGGAAAGTGTGGTAACAAATAAATCAAGTAAAATGGAGTGCAAATTTTTT